>VZRS01005632.1:440369-471509 GCA_013398055.1 Ifrita kowaldi
AATACCAAAAAAAAAAAAAAAAAAGGCATCAGCAGTCCGCCGAAATTTTTAAAAATGCCTTTAAAAATGCTGCCTTTGGCTGCAGTCTCATTTGCACGTCACTTCGGGAAACCTGTAGAGTTTGCAGTGACAGCCCTGACACGCACAATTCCTTCTGAAAAACATGAATGAAAGACCCGTATGGCGGGGCGGGGCCCGGCGCGCTCCGTTCATGCCAGTACCACGGACAGACACAGGGAATGCCAATGGCCGTGACTGCAGCCCAGGGGGTCCTCCAGGCGGAGCCGGCTCCCGGCGGCCACGCCGCGGCCATTCATAAACGCAGAACTGCCGAGGAGCAGCGCCTGCCCCGCTCCCCCAGCCACCTGCAGCCTGGGAAGGCACAGCCGCTGGGAGAGGGGGGCACGGCAGCCCCGGGCGAGTGTGTGCACACGCGTGGCCGCGCTCCGCTGCGCCAGCACAGGCGCCTGTTCCCNGGGTTCAGCACCTCGGCCTGGGGGACAGGGGCGGGAGCCGGCCGGCAGCCGCGGCTTTCCGCCGCCGGGCCGCCCCGGTGTGCTCCGCCACCCCGCTCCCCGTGCCCCGCCGCAGCCCCTCGCCCGCGCAGGGGAGCGGTTTTTACGGCCCCTTCCGTGCAGCCTGAACTTTCCCCCTCGGCTGGGGACTGCCGCTTTCCAGCGGGGTATGTGAAACCCACCCCGGTTTCCAGCCACCCTCCATGCAAAACCCATCTCGGGAAGGGAGAACGGGAAGTTTGGGGGAGCTCGACTCACCCAGGACGTTCCCGACTAGAGCCACAATGAAGACGACGATGTAGCCGGCGATCAGCGCCCATTCATATTCCTTGGGATGCAAATACTCCTTCCAGAGATATCGCAGGAACTCCTCATCATCGTAGTCGGAGGAAGGGGTTAAAAGAGCCTCCCGCGTCTCGTTTAGTTCCGACCCACTCGTCCAATTCCTGTACGGAGGGGATCCATCCTCTGGTTGAATCCCGGACATCCCTAGTGGTTGTTCCGGGGGCTGGGAAAAAACAACAACCAACAAACCCAAACCCAGACCCTCTCAGAGCATCCGAGCTTTCTCCCGCCCGTCCATCGAGGCTTGTGGTTGCCAGTGCGAAAAGCGGGGTGTGGGGAGAAAAATGACGCGGGAACTTACGGGAACCAATGCGGGAACAGGCTGGGGATCCGCGTCGGTCCCCAACCCGCCCTGACCAGCCTTTTCCCCGACCGGGCAAGGGGTCCAGCCTCCCGCGCGGAGGCTGCACCCCCTGCACCGTCGTGGAAAAGGCTGTTCGGGGTAGGTTGCATGCCTCAGGTGCCAGAGTGCACCCGCCCCCGCTGGAAAAGTCACGTCCGTTTCAGACGATGTCGATTTTTGTTCCCCACACGATGCACACGCACCTTCACACACGCCCGCATCTTTGCATGCCTCCTCCTCCACCCCCCGCTTCAGCTCATCCCCAGGTCCTCATCTCTCCCCCCCAACACTACTTCCAGCCTGCTCATCCGTCTTCTGACACTGCTTTTCCTCGGTTTCTCACCCTCTCTTGCACAAGCAGTTCCCTTTAGACCTTTCTACATTGTATTCCAGATATATTCAAGATATTTGTAAATTAAAGGCTGTGGAAGACTGCGGTGGAAGGAAGCGCAGGGTTAAAGGAGCCATTAAAAAGCAGTGGCTAATGAGGCTGTCTCCTTTCAGTGCTGCTTTGAAAGTTAGGCTAAAACAGGAACCCCGTGAGCTTCCCAACCCTGATGGGAAAATCCGTGAGAGAGATGAGCAGACAAATGTGAGGTTTCACTGGATTTGAAGATTGTGACACCTCACTGTGGCTTGCGTTTTGCATACATTCACTGCGTTGAGGTTGTTTCAAACGTCCAGCTTGGGATCTCAACACAGCAACTGCCCCTCAGCTATTCTGAAATGAATAACTGGCAGAAAGCAGTTCAAGAGAACCCAGAAGTGCTAGTTAAACAGCATGATAGGATTCCTGGCTTGTGGTCATTGCTTCTTGAAATATTTTCATACTTTGCCAAGTGTACAGTCTCTGAAAGAGAAGGGATAGGTCTGGACTTGTCCCTCCGTGACTGATAAAATCCCCTCTTATTCAGGCAATCTGTTCACTTCCTATCTGAATAATTTAATGAGTCTGATAAAAGCACCATTTCTGTTGTGACACGGCACAACTTGCTCAGTTAAGCATTTCAGTGCAGGCTCTGCACCTCCATAGAAATGGAGGAAGTATTATGATACGACTCTACTTCCACCACACAAGCATAGTAGAGAGGCAGATATTCATTCACTAACACCACGCTTAGAGTGCTTAGCTCTAGACTTTAGGCTACCCAATTTTTCTTCATTGGTGTGCAGCCTTCTCTACTGCCTTCCAAGTTCAATGCAGCATGCCTACACCTGGAATACCTCCTCCTATTTCTATAGACCTGCTCACTTTGCTTTAGTTCCTTGTAAAAAAAAGAAAAAAATTCTTTCCTATTCCACAGGGAACTTGAGTGAACCTTTTAGTCTAAATAGGTTATAGAGTGAAACATGCTCAGATATACAAGTAGGACCAGCATCTGTCTTACTTAAATTAGAAGGGTAGAGTTTGAAAACACCATAAACAAAGATTAGATACTCTACAACTAATGAAAACACCTAAGGTTATATTAGTTGAGGTATGAATGTTGAGAAGTGATTAAACTCTCTTGACGATCTGGGAATGCAGGATTACTTGGTACTCAAAGAGAGACCTATTTAAGGAGCTTGTCATGGTCTTTTCTTGTGGCAAAGAGATTTAGAGAATGACCATTTGGTAATCAATAACAGATAATCACACTCATGCTCCGGCTTGTTTCCTATGCTAAAATGTTCGTAATTCCACTATTTGCTTCCAAGTTGCCAAAAAATCAAGTAATGTCTTTTTTCACATAGAGTTTTTCCCTCCCTCACCAGTAGTTACCCCACCTGCCGTGCAGCATCCAGCTCTGAGGTCGCCAGCACAGGAAGGATATCGGCCTGTTGAAGCTAGTCTAGAGGAGGGCCACCAAGGTGATCAGAGGGATGAAGCACCTCTCCTACCAGGAAAGGTTAAAAGAATTGGGATTGCTCAAGCTGGAAAAGAGATGGCTCAGGGGCGACTTAATTGTAGCCTCCCAGTACCTGAAGAGAGCCTATGAGAAAGAGGGAGAGGGACTTTTTACAAAAGTATGCAGTGGTAAGACAAGGTGGGGGATGGACTTGATCTGAAAGAGAGTAGGTTTATATTAGATATTAGGAAGAAGTTGTTTATTGTGAGGGTGGTGAGGAACGTAAACAGTACCCAGAGAAGTTGTGGATGTCCCATCCCTGGAAGTGTTCAAGGCCGGATTGGATGGGGCTTTGAGCAACCTCATCTGAAGGAAGGTTCCTTGCCTATAGTAGAGAGGTTGGAACTAGATGATCTTTAATGTCCCTTCCATTCCAACCCAAGCTATTCTATGATTCCTATGAATAGTAAGAAATGGAATTTAAAAGGCATAAATATTTAGAAACAACATGAGTTTATGAAAAACCTGTCATAACACTAATTCTTTTTAAAATAGGATTACAAATTTGATTGATAAATACATAAATAATTGATTATGCAGATTAATTAGCTGCCTAAATTTGGTATTCCTAGAGTACTGTAAGACATTTGCTTTGATTGATACCACACATTCTGATTAGGGAGCAGGCTAGTAAAAAAATCAATGTAGCACACATTATAAAGATTAAATATGGGTTAGCTAACAGATCCCAGAATGAAATGGTGGACAAAGAATCATTGCCAAGCCTGTGCATTCCTACTGCCAGTTCTTGGTTCTGTTATACTCATTCTTCAATGACCTTGAAGAAGCTGGCAGATGACCCAAACATGAGGTGTAATCAGCTAAAAACACATGCTCCTCATGAATCTGTAGCCAGAAAGTTTCACTTGATCCTTCATTGTATAAATGAGTATACCTGTGAAAACAGATTAAGTTTTAAAGTATGAGTGAAACTTAACTTAGTGAAAATATTCACCATGTATAAAACTCTGCTACTGATGAAATGGTTTTCAAATTGAGCCATTTTTGCTATGCATTTTAAAATCAAAATCAAATGCTTTTCTAAAAGATAAGTGCTAGATGAGATGAGAATTAATTCAGAAAAATCACATGACATGGAACGCAAGAGGTCAGACTAGATGATTATGGTTGTCCCCCTCTGGGTTTCCAATTTGTGAAAGTGTGTTAGCTAAATCAATTCCCCTGATGAATTTTGGTTCTGATTTATCTTTTCTTTTAATTGTACTCTCTGCATCAAGCTTGGTGCATCAGTTCAAATCTGTTCATTTCACATGAAAGTGTACAGCAAATGTTCAAAATTATGTAATTCTTATTTTAACTGGGGTTTTTTTTCGGTTCAAAGCCTGCTTAACATGTGGTGTTACAAACTTCTACGACCAAAAAATATATACTGGCAACACAGCACTTAAAAGAAGCTTAAATTCAAGTGTATATCTATTAACCCTCTTATCACAGGGGAGTACTGTCTGGTACTTTATTTAGCTAAAAGGTTCACATACACTGATATATCTTCTAATCCGTAACTTTCCATCACTAATCCAAAAATACTGAAATTAAATTACCTGCCCTAGAAGATATGTCTTGTGGCTTTCAATATCACTTATTATATGATGTTAGACCACGTGAATATAAATCAAACAGAATTTTATGCTTTATTGCATCTGATAGCTCACAGGAACTGACATTCATAGAGAGAATAAACAAACCTTACTTCAGCATCCAAGTCTATTGCTTCGTCGAGCACATTTCCCCCTCCAGACCTACATTTTTATTAATCACAAAAATAGGCAGCATTTTTTTCTTCTCTCAGAGACTAGCTCTTTCATTTTAAAATCTATTTGATTCAGAGGATTAATTCCATAGTAGTCAAACACCATATTAAATTAGGAGCCCTTTTCTCAAATCAGAATTAATTTAAAATTTTTTGTGAACTTGGTTAAAGAGGCAGCTCAGCTGGGGAGCTTCTATTCTGCTTTTGCCGAACATTTGAGCAGATGATTTTGTTGTTGGGGAACAAACCACATGAACCCAAGCACTAAAGAGAAACAGACTGCTGTGCTGGCAGTAGGGACAGACTGTGCGTACATCCTTCCTTCCTTCCTTCCTTCCTTCCTTCCTTCCTTCCTTCCTTCCTTCCTTCCTTCCTTCCTTCCTTCCTCATTTAACAGCTTTTTTCTGTTCCTTTGTCCCTCTCATGAAATATGCCCCGGTATTCGAAAACCAACAGCCTTACTGTTTATTTACTTCAGTCATCCAGTCAAATTCCAGATTTCGCCTGTAAAGGTCCTCTGGTATCTTTCCTCCTATAATGGTGTTTCAAGGTGGAAGTGCTGCTCCCTGGCAGCAGCACTAAGTAGTTTCTGAAAAGCAGATGGACTATTATCAACTAAATAGTGAAGATGATAAATGAGCAAGTAGAAACAAGCTAAGAGCAAGAGAGGAAGACTGAAAGAAAAAGCCAGGCTTAGAAATCTATACAGCCATCAATTTCATTGGGGTGATAAGGACAGTGCCTATCAGGCAGTGAGGTGTAAAGGACCACAAAAGAAAAATAGATACTCTACTGTAGGCTTTTTGTGGACAGAATGAATTACTCAGTGAACCTTATAAGTTAACTCAATGATGTCCCATCACATGATGCATTTGCAGCACCACGTTTCCTTTGGGTTTGTTCTTGTCTTAGCACCAATTCAGTGATGAATTGTAAGTTAAAGATTCGAAAGTAATTTTAATGTAAGGGTTATTACTCAAACCCGCTGCTAAATCTTTTGAACTGGGGATATGAGAAACATTTGGAAATTACCCTTATTTAGGCAACCTCAGGCATTTTTCTCTTTGAATGTAGAAAGCAGGATCCTGTTAAGCAGGATCTTGTCCTAAACAATGCAAAAACTTGCAAAGGTATTATTACCCCGATATAACAAGAGTATGAGCAATGCTCTATTGATTTATTAGCTGACTAGCACCATTAAAATGAGTCAAAGCTAAGATAATTTGCTCTGTTTCTAGTAGTGATCAGATAAGAAAAATTAGCTGTTGGTTAGCTCATGCCATCTTCATTATTACTATCCACCAATGCAGAACATATTTGAAGTGAAAAATTCTGATTCTAGTCTCATTCACTCTACTATAAATTAGAAGTATCTTCATTCATGCCAGTAGAGTTATGCTGCTAATACAAATTAGAATAATAGAATGCATAGTTGTTCAAATTCAGATGAACTGAAAGCAATATGAGAATCTCCTGATTCTTGGTGAAAACTCTGTTGTCCAACTGGGAACAGAATTGCGTAACATCATTCCTGTATGTTACAGATACAGTTTCCAAAGGTGTGCAATGCATGTATATAAAAAAGTACACTGCTCCACCATGCTTTTCTTGGTCCATTTGCTTATTAACAGCCAAGTACTAAAAGGAGTTTTAAAACTTCTTTTTATTTCTGAAAAAAATTCTTTTGATATATGAAAATTAATGTGTACCATCTGCAGTATTCTCTCCTTCACCAAGCCTACAAATATTTAAAAGCAAACACATTTAATGATCAGGGCACAAATCCAACCTGGATAGAACAAATTACAAGATACCTTTCCTGAAAAGGTCTCTGAGCTGCATATGGAAGCTGAAAAAGGGATGTCTGTTTACTCTTTTTTTTAAATAAGACAAGGCATCCCCAATGATAATTTCAGTCAGCAAGTTTAAATACATAAAAACCAAAAATCTCCTCTTAACTTCATAAACATATGTGAGCACTGAAAGTCATTTTTGTAGAAGCCCAGACAAATTTATTACAAGTCCATCAAAGCTGTTAAATTAAGCAGTTTGAATGCAATATTGCAGTCAAGAGGTCTGAAGCCAGAGGAAAATATAAAGCAAAATAAAAACTTCCAAAAATTATTTTCCCTGGAATCTTCTTCTGACCCATTTGGAAATAGCAGAGGAGATCTGTGGTGTGATCTGAGACAAGATAAATGCTTTCATATTAAGTATTTTGAGGAACAAGAAAGAAGAGGAACACAGCTATTTTTTTAATGAGTATTTTGGTTATTTTAAAGGAAATAAAGGCCTTTCAAATGAATTCAGCACAAAAAGTTGTATGATTTATTGCAAGGTTTTCATGGTGATTAGAGCATTGGATCTGCCCTTAGCAATGTGATGCAAGGAACAGTCTCTACTCTGCAGAATGTACCTTTTAAGCAGATGAGATAGATTAGGAATGGGAAGTGAACAATGACAAAGATGGCTTTAAGGGATGCATCACTTTCAGTATTGTCAAACCTAAGTGACACCAACAGGTATTACAGGCCTATGACCTGCATTTTTTCTATTTCTGTTTGCTGACCTACTGACAGAAGACCTGAATAAAAGTACTACATTGTGCTATTGCTTTCATCAAACTGGTTCTTGCTTTGTTCTCTAGCCCCTCCTGTTGCATAAGGCCATGAACCCTCCAGTCATGGTTACACCTCTGACAGTGGCCAGGAATAGATGAGTAGAGGAGAACATAAGGGTAAGGCAAGTTTGCAGTGATATTTTCCATCATTACAACTTCCCATCTTTGAGCAAGCTGCAAGTTAGCAGCTTCCTGAGGCATTATGTCTGGCTAATGGATAGGTCTTTACGTGCTTTTCCCAACAATTTTGCTTGATTGTTTCCTGAGCCCATCTGAACCTCTGGCTTCCACTGAAACTGAAAGCAATGATTTCCACAGTTTGTTACAGTGCTCCTCCTTTGCTACCCTTAAAAGTGTTCCTAAATTATTTTATTTGGTTTGTTGCTCATAAAGTGTAAAAAATGAAGTATTTCCCTTTCCAGTTTTTCCATATTTGTGATGTGCTTTTCTTCAGTCAAGTCCTCTTTCTCCATTTCAGCAATCATTTTATTTTTGCTAATTAGCTTAGCACAATGGAAAACTTTATTACCTTTTATATGCATGCCCTGAATCATCTCTGACCTATTTAAATAAGGTATAATTAATTCAGTGGGTTTTTTTTCTTTCATTTGCTTGAATTTTGTTTGGTTTGTCCTATACACTATACTTGATTTGAGTACAGTATTCTGTAGCTTCACTACCAGATGAATCATCTCAAATGGTGCACTTTGCAGCACACTGGCTTTCAGATAGTAAGTTGAAAAACTTACCCTTTTTTATTTTAAGTTTCATCAATAGATTTGTTTTTCCTTGGATAGACTTTGTCCCTAATATCAGCTTGATTTTTTATTAAAGTTTCCCCCATTCTTAATAAACTGACTCTGCTGTTTATGCTGTTTCTCATACTGACACTGCCCTCTGTTGCACCCTGTTCATGATAGTGAGAACATTTCTCAGGGCATCTTTACTCAAATATTTTATAAAATCTGTTGCTACTATTTTGTAATATGACCTCTTGAGATTTCCATTTTAATGTTAAGTTTTCAGAGAAGAAAAGAGAATTATTTTGTCATGAGGATTGTTCACAAAGCATCAAAAGCATTTGTTTCCAAGTCATTGTTCACTCCTTGCTATTTTGTTTCTTAAGGTGTGATTTCATATTCTGTTTAGGTATGTGTATTTTCACATGGCATTTAAAGACTTTAATGCTGCCTTGATAGTTTATTCCATGCCTGCTTTTTTTTTTTCTTTTTCCTAACTTAATTAAATACTTCAGTTAGGTAACAGGGAAGAGCTTACTTTCCTCTTATTTTTAATGAACTGATGCATGAAATATTTTTCTCATTCATTCAATGAGCTTGTAGGTGGCTACACACTACTTTGGACTGCAACACGCAGAACTTTCCAGTAATTTCCCTTATTGTTATAAGGTTTCTTGTGAGAGAAAAAACATTTTTTTACGCATCAGAAATTGAAGACATAATGGCATTCAATTTCAAAAGAAAAACATAGAATTTATTATACATTTTATCATAGAATCATAGAACTTTTAAGGTTTGAAGAGATCTCCAAGATAATCAAACCCAGCCATTAACCCAGCACTGTCAAGTCCACCATTACACCATGTCCCTAAGCACCACATCTACATGTTTCTTGAACACTTTCAAGGATAGTGATTCCACCACTTCCCTGGGCAGCCTGTTCCAATGCTTTCTCAGCCTTTCAGTGAAGAGATTTTTCCTAATATCAAATCAAAACATCCCCTGGTGCAACTTGAGGCCATTTCCTCTTGTCCTATCACTCGTCACCTGGGAGAAGAAACCAGTCCCCAGCAGTCTACAGTGGTCTTTCTTTAGTTGTAAAGAGCAATAACATCCCTCATGAACCTCCTTTTGTCTGGGCTAAACAACCCCAGTTCCCTCAGCTGCTCCTCATTAGTCTTGCTCTCTGGGGAGAGAGCAAGTCTATGGGGAGAAAGTGCACTGTTTCACCAGCATAAACTGCACTGACTTGTTGCTATTCTGCAGTTTGCTACTGCATCTATAAAATGTATATTTACTAGGGATATCGTTAGAGAGAAGTCTGAAACTCAACACCAAATCGGTGTGAAGAACTTGATTGTTCAGGTTGTAAGATATGCTGAGCCAAAAAAAAAACAATAACAGAAGTTGCCTGTGCTACAGGATTACTAGAACTAGAACCTTTAGTGGGCTTCTCCAGCTCCCCAAATATTGGTTATTGCTTTCTCTTATTGTCTATTACTGTCAGTTGCATGTTTCAGTAAGTCTTACCTTGACTGGCTGTGCATTAAACAATACTATTATTACCCAATGTCCTATTAGACAGTGGCTGGCTCAGGTATTTACTCTGCTAAACATCATAAGCCAACAATTCAGCTTGAAAAAAGAAGAAAATATAATGAAATCAAATGTCAAAAAGTGTCAAAAAGAAAAGGAAATATTAAAATTTCTAGATACAGATCGACATTATACTGCAGAAATTAGCCTAGCCTGAATATCAGATGAGAATTTTAGTGAATTAAACCCATATTTTTTCATCTCAGTCAAGTCGCTTTGCATTTTAGAAGTCAAATCTAGCTTCAGTTCTCATGCCTGAGAATAGCAGTACTTATTATTATGGGCAGATTTTTTCTCTTCCCTTTGCCGCTTGACAACATTTGAGCCTCAGATAATTATAGTTCTGCCTTTCCTACTGTAAAGATGTGTGTATATTTTGCAGGAAGATCCTAATATCTATGGAAGGGTGAAGGAAGAAGTCATTTAGGGACCATCTTTGCTACTGGTAAAGGCAATTGTGGAAGAATCAGACCTGTGTCCAAGCCTATGCAGACTTACCCTCCTGTTGTGCGGCAGCACACTGGGGCTGGCAGGGGCCTGAATGGGCTCAGATGTGTGACAACACAGACATCACTGTTGATTTGGGCCATCAGATAGAAACTCATTGACACAGGAACTTTCCTTGCTTTTCCTTGTGTTTATAAGCAAGCTGCCAGCAGAGAGTCGAATTATTAAACAAACTATTATAACCTCTCACAATACTGATACATGTTGAGGAGCCAACACCGAACAGGAGAAAGACTTATTTTCCTGTGAAGTTGAAAATGTGAGGCAGTGGTTAATATGCTTTGAGTGATGAGTATGAACCAGGAGAGTGTAGCAGACTCTCAACTTTAGGTTTCTTTCAGGAAGGCTTTAGGGGTGGGGATGTCTCCGTCTCTGCAATTCTTCCAGTGATTGTGAAAATAAATAATCCACTCCTGTGGGATTTAAGACTATAAACAAGACTGAGTCTGTGATACTTTTCATTCTTCCCTCTTCTAAAATGTAATTATATTGGCTGCACATTTTTCATTTACAGTTACAGAACAGCTTGCAAACAAGGCATCCTTGTCTCAGTTTAATTTCAGCTGGATCAGATTAACCAAGATCTTCAACTAAAGATCTAAATCACGATCTCTGCTCATGGTAAAGCATGATCAGATCTTGGAAAAGTATAATTTGAAAAAGCATTATTCACTTTTTTTCTTCCAAGTTTGCTGCCTGTTTAAATGCTTAGACCTTCTCAGATTTTTTTGCTGTTTCTTTAGTGGCTTTTTCTTCTATTTCAAAACTTTAGGTGTGAAGAGCATTTCTTGTGAAGAACAGCTGAACTCTGCCTTTTCAACTTTATGAGGATTCTGTATGTTTATACACATCACAGTCTGTTGCTTGCAACCACCTATAGAAAACTCTGTCATCACTTAAACTCATCTTCTAGTTACTCATCTACAAAATGAGTTCACAGAACTTCCTTAGTGTGAATGTCTGTAAAAACATAAATTTTAGGTGCTATAAGTGAAGGGGGTGAAGGATGGCAAGTTTAACACTTAAATTTATATGAGTTACATAAATCCTGATACTGGTACACTGAAAATATCCAGACTAAGTCCACTAGACCCAAACTAAATGTCAGAACCTGAGAAATCCGTCCCTTCCTTTGGTCATTTTGTTTCCTTTCTGTAAATTTGCTTAGTCATTTAACTTGTGTAAAAAACCCCACAAATTATTTTTGGCTTCATTATATCTACTCACATCTACAATTACCTAAACAGAGTTGATTTATAACCTGTGTAAATATATATGTATTTTTTTACAGGACTTGTAAACCGCTCATTCATTTTCCGTTGCTCTTCCCAGAGAAAAAGACTGAGCTGGATCATGAGATGGAGAATCTATATTGAGAAATGAGCTGTTGTAAATGCACCCCAAATGATTTGTTACTTTGTTGTTAAAGCTTACTGAAGGTCTCTAATTAATATGGGTATGCAAGGAGAAAGGACAATTTGTGGAAAAATACGAAAGTATGGTATAATTAAATAGATCTGTGTTGTCGCATCAGTAATGTTGTTGGAAGTGCTAGTGAATCTATCGCTCAAATAGCACAATGCAGGTCTTGAAGGTCTTTGTAAAAAAGTGATGGGAACGATAAAAACCATGAGAATTTCTTTGAAAAATTAGAATATTTTACCATAGGAAACAAATCAGAAAGAATATCAGTAAGTGTGCCAAAAACGAACAGCAAGAGGAAGGCAATCTCTATGTTTCTGCTCTAACTCATGGCACATGAAGAAATCACCGAATGAAAATAGTACTGAGAAATAAAAAATAGATCCAACAGCTTTTCTTCCAACAAAGTAAAAATAGACCATAAAAGTAATTAAAGTAAAAAATTTAACTACTTTTTAGAAAGTCTCATAATCAATATATACAACAAGAATATCCAGGCTTGTCACTGCTAGTTATAACTAAAGGTTTGGCTTAGCTTTGCTGTGTTAGAAATTAGGTCAGATTTCTGAAGTTTCCTGTGGAAATCCTGTTGCCCACAAATTAACACACTATGGAATCCACTAATAATGTAATATGATGCACTTTAAAATGAGCTAAATTTCTTTTCTCCACAAATCCAGCTTACTGTAAGTAAGCCAATTGTACCCAGATAAACTATATATCTCCTGTTGTCACAAAAGCACAGTAAAGATGGATGATTACAGCTGAACTGAGTGTTTTTCGAGTTACATTATTATCTTCAAAACAATTTAAGAAAAGTACATTCCTTCTTAAATATAAAATTGCAACATCTGTGAATAATTAAGAAAACAGGCTTCACCTTCTGTTGAAGCTGAAAAAATATACACATCAGAATGATGCCAAAAGATTTTTGCTTTTTTTATATATTTTTCATATATTCATAGCTCAGTAGACTATTATTGTACAATTATATAGTTTCTTAGCTAACTCCATTACTTTTCCTACCCTGTTAGACAAACACATTCCTGGAATCCTATTCTAATCTTGCTTCTTCAGTGAACCAAGGCAATGTCACTTTCCAGTGTATTTAGACGTAAACAATGTAGGGCTAGAAGCAAGAGGGAGGCTTCAGTAGGGGGCTGAACCAAGGGGGGAATTACTTCATTAACTGTACTTCTAATTGGGGATTCTTGTCAATTATGATAATTTGTTAAACTTTTAAAGGTGTGAAACCCTGTATCTCTCGTGCATTTTAGCCATAAGGGCATCTGGAGGACCTTCATTAAACGATAAGCACTTTTTATCATCTTAATCTTGTTTGGCTCTTGATTTTAGGGGCTATAAGGCAACAAGAACATATAAACTTCAACTCAGATATACAGATTAGCTCCCCCCCCCACCCCCCTCGAAATTTGTACCTGTGTGGTAGGCAAGACAACCTCACAGAGTTACAGTAATAATACATTCTTAAAGTCTGTGCTTGGGTCTTACTCAGCTCTCCTTCTGCAGAGAATATGAGAGGCTAGCATAAGTTACCTGGAAACTGTCCTAAATTGCTCTTCAGTAATTCAAGATATTTGCACAGAAAAAAGTTTCCTCCTCCTAGACCCATTGATAGAGTTTAATATTGTAGGCTGAGAGCTCACTGGATGGAAAGAAAAAGGGCTCACACTGCCTCCTGTACATCAATCCATCTCCTAGGAAACTAGTATTTAATTCATTACCCAGAAACTGTTCCCTCACTCTGCTAGAGACAGCTTAGTCAGATAATATTTTTCCACGCTGTGAGAAGGAATACAGTTAAGAGTGAATATGCTTTACTAGGAGCCAAATACTTCCTTTTGCTATCAATGCCATTGCAAGCAGCGTTACAATGTTGGGTTGTACTTCATTGCTGCAATGCTGAACTGTATTTCCTTGCAACTTCCAATACTTATTCTTTCAGTCTGTAGCTGAAGATGTGCATTTCCTACATATTGATTATTTCTTTTCTTTAAATATTGTCATTCCCCATGCCCTAAGAAACACAGCTTCTTTGCTGGTCTACAAGCTGCAGTGTTTTCTGTTTTTATATACTAAATTATTGTTCTACAATTCTCCCAGTGACCAGTTTTTGAACCTGAGTTTTAGATTTGCTCTGTGAATAATGTTTTGCTGGAAAGTCATTCATACCCAGTTGAAAAATAAAATTAAAAGATTATTTGCATTTCAACAGAAATACCAAACTTGAATGCTGAGGAAGTGTCACTTTTTATCAGAATTTATATAATTTTTGAAAAAATTACAGTTATCTCTGCTGACTTCTGTTTGTATTTTTATTTTAAAACAACCATTTTTTAGGCAGTAATAAAAAAAATCAAACATGAGTTTTTAAAGATTAACAAAGTACTCAAAACTGCAGTACTCAAATGATCTCATTTTTATTTTAGAATTAATTATTTGAACGGACATGTGGAAAATATTTCACTCATACACAGGGATGTACCACAGATCAATGGTAGCACCTTTCAGTTGCTCACCTCTGCTCCACATGTTCTGCTAAACAGTTGTTAACCAGTTTGAGAAAAGTTCTGCTGCTTAGAGTGGAAGTTGACTTCAGATGAGCAAAGCATTTACGACCTGCTTGTCCTTGTGCTTGCCCCTGTAGTTCTTATGCATGTGGCACAATGAATGCATCTATAATTTATTTAAAAGGGGCCAGGGGCTGTTCTCTGGTCCTGAGTTAGTGGGTCACAGGCTAGATACGTCAACACTACTTTGCTCTCGGCTTTGGGTCTGTTGACTACGGGTACTGGCTGTATCTATACAGTAAACTAAGCAAAACCTTTGCAATGCCTGAGTATGGTTTGGAGGTTAAACCTGGGCAGGAACCATTTCCAACACAGAGTTTTCAGGACACCACACATTTTCCGAGGGAAGAGTTTATCTCTGCTGACAAGAGCCACTCCAGGTTGCTGGCTTGTGTATTTGTCCTTGGATCTTCCTTGTTGTACTTCTTGAAGACAGATGTAACATTTTTTATTTTTACAGTCAGTAGAAATCTTCCTTGGTTGTCATGACTTTTTAAAGATGATAGAGAAATGAAATTTGCCAGTCAATGTCAATGAAATTAGCTGGTGCCTTTGGCATGACTGGATTCATCCCATCCCAAGTAATTGAATTTGTTTAAGACCTCCTTAGCTGTATCTTCCTCTGCTGTAAATAGAGTCATTCTCACACCCTCTCCTACTAGATGCAGACGACCTGAGAGCAGACCTTGCCAGAAAAGGCTATGAGAAAAATATCATTTAATACTTTTGCCTTTTCTGTGTCCTTTGCCATTAGATGAGCACACTGAGTAGCAAACCCACATTTTTCTTCGTTTCCCTTCTGCTGTACATTAAGAAACTCTTATTTTCATTCACGAACTTCACCAGTGTCAGCTTCAGGTAATATCTGACTTTGCTAACTCCAGCCCTAGATGTTTAGGCAATATCTCTATAGTTCCCCATGTAGCCCATCCCAATTTTCACCTTCTTTGTATTTCCTTATTGTTTGGCTCAACACAACGGCAAATCTGCTTTCAGAACTGGACATGATAAAAGTGTTCACAGTCACCTGATGTGGGAAGCTCAACCTGTACAAACACTTCTACTTCAGATGTGCTCATAATTTTTTTGAGGAGTTTTAAGTTAGGTCAGGAATCGTCAATTTTTTCAGAGCTAGCATAAAACATTGATAAATAACCCGCTACACAGAATCACAGAATCATCAGAACGGCATTCGTGTCCTTATTTTTCATCTGTGTACAGCTAGTACTGCCAGGTGACCCAGCAGCACTCAGATCTTGTGTTGATAATGGTTGAGCCACGGACATGAGAAGTAAGCAGGGAGCTGTTGGTTGCCTCTCCTGTAGATTCCAGCTGCAGGTCCTGTCATTCATATGACAGGTTGGTATGTCAATATTTATTAGCTGCTGGAACACACACTGTTTACTTACTTAGGATGGGTTTTACTTGGAAGAGAAGTGCCTTTGATGTTTTCTGTGACAAGTACTGTATGCATTGTGTTTGGACTGAGTTTTCAGTTAAATGAAATTAGGCAGTGCAGGTAATAAATCATAGCCCTTGAAAATTAGAACAAACTGCCTTGTTCTTCTTCCAAAATGCAGCACTTAAAAGAAAACCACAGTAGCCTAGAAAACATAAAGAAACAAAATTAAAAGAAAACTAGTCATCTCTGAAGAAGTTATTATGGGAACAGACACAAAAGAAAAACGTGGGTGGACAAACAGGAAAATAGAGATATGCAGACCTTTCTAATGACCCAAAGAGAGTCACTCACACTGTTGGAAATCAAACTCATGTCTCCCAGTTTCAAACCTTGTATTTTATACAGCATCTCAGAACCACAAGACTATGACCATTGTGACAATGTGTCCCATTAAAAAAAGAGGCATTCACAAGCCCGAGCATTTTAATACATTCTTTACTTCTGAAAGTATATTCTTTCCTTGAAGCAGTGGATCACAGCAGAGCTATGACTGTGTGCCGTGTTATTTCAGCTGCTAATCAAAGCCTCCATGCCCTGTACTGGATACCTGTTGAGGGTTGCACACAGGGGAAGCTGCTGGAAAGGCTTGAACAGATGCTGCTCTTAATCAGCACCTATTAAGTTTTCTCCCTAGCTCAGTTTGGCTCCTTGGAACATGGAGGAGTCACTTAGCTGTGTGTAGGTCAGGTGCTCGCAGGGGGGATGTTTAAATGTAACACATCATAAGTGCTGGTACAGAAAACCACTGTGCTTCAAGGCAGGCAGCCAAGTACCATTGCCAACAGCCCACAGCCCTTTGTGGGAGCTTCCATCTGAGTAAACAAGTGGTATTTATCATGAAAGTGAGGCTATGCTTATACTAATAAATCAGTATTCCAGACACAATTCTCCAGAAATTGCATTGATACTGCTTAACTATTTTACTCTTCAAATCAGGACACCATGTCCAAACTGTATTTCAATTCACAAATATAAGCCCAGGTACAGTCTGAGTGTGTACAGCTCCTGTCAGTTACAGGTCCCTGAAGTTTGATGTAATTCTGAATGAAACACAAAGAGTCATTTGTGTTTGAAGAAAGGTGTGTGATGCAGCATCACATGAATATTTTCATGGATGCGCGAGCATGACTAGACAGATCAACTATTATAACTCAAGGATTTCTGTTACAGAGTAGTTCAGCAGGGTTCTTAGAGCAAGAGATAGCTTAGGGCCATTCTTAATTCTCCCACTTGCTCATAGCCTCAAGCCTTGTTCAATACCAGGAACTAGAATTGCAGGAATGTGCCAGTGGGTCTAGTTAAGCACAAGGAATTGCCTTTTATAAATATGTTTCTTCAAAAAATCAGGAAACATTCTAAATGTTTTGACTTAAACCCAATTTTTTTTGGTTTTTATCCAAGCATTCCGGAAATTTTTCTTCAGTGACACAAGAGGTGGCACTAATTTCCTGGGGAGCAACTTGAAAAAAACTATTTTGTCAGCAGTTCCAACTGTAAGGAAGGAGTACTATAACCTGTGCTATAATCCACATATATCTCACATTTATATTGCTCCCAGGAAACAAAGGACTGTTATCAAATTTGTTGAAGGATTCTAGTTTACTTCTTACAAACATATGAGCTAAATAAGCCAGCCATGGGAGGTCTCACCTTATCAAGTACTGGCAAAGATGGAGATGATGCTGATTCCAGTAATGTATTTCCTTGTGGGATATAAAACTTCAGGTGATAAAATTGATGGGGAATGCCTTAAGGGAAAAAAAATCCCTCAGTGAAATCCCCAATAGTTCTTCACTTCTAGAAAGGCATCAGATTTAAGAGTCACAGCTTCAGCATAAAACAGATAGCTCTAGGCATAGGAGGGTGTACATGCTACATTTAGCACACTAAGATTTACTTCCCCTCACCTCACCTTCCCTTAAGGGTTTGCCAATAGAGCCTGAAAAAATGAGCACACTTGCATGAGTGCAAGTGACAATCTTATTTTAGCTGGAGTGAATAAGAAAATAAACCCTCTAATTTTCTTTGTATTTTTTGAGTGATTGTGTATAAAAGAGGCAACAGAGGTATGAAAATAAAAAGAACAAGGAATCCAAAGTGATTATGTATTGGGCTGATAGCAAAAATTCACAGCCCACAGAGTTTCTGTATTAGGCAATAACACTCCTGGATTATAGATGCTTGGGTAGAGTACAGATTAAGATTGAAGGAAGTACCCTCAACTCATAGGAAATTTACAACGTATTTCTATTTGAGAAGAATTTGAAAAGTTTCCAGCATGCTGATGGGAGACACATTTCAGACCCAACATTACTCCATTTCATTTGAAAATAAAACCTCTTCTATACATTAGGATACAGGCTTAGAAGAGCAAACTGTTGGTTAAAAAATTAAAGAAAGCTCTCACCTAAGTTCTCCATGACAAAAACTATTCAGACTGTTATCAATGCCAGTGTCTGAGTCCAGGCACTGGAACTTGAATGTCCACAATTCAGTGGTTAAAATTGTTCTGGACCTGGTTTTTACTAAATAATTCCTCTGCTAAAAAATTCTGGGGAATAGTTCAGCAGGTAGCACAGACAAATAAATATTCCCAGTAGAGTCTATGAATAAAGAATCCTCCTGTCCTGCAGTCAGCCTAACTATTCTAAGGTAGCCTAATCGTGCCAGTTCTCGTTGGGACTGGAAAATGAACCTGGACATTGTTACTTTGCTGACACAGATGCAACCTGACAAAATTTTGAACATATCACCAGTGCAGATTTATTTTAAACCTTTTTGTCTAGGAACTGGCCCTATCTTCCATTTGTACTGATACACAGAAAAATTACTTTTCAGATCCTCTGTGAATATGTAAGTAACAGTAAAAGGAGCTGGTAGTTAAGATGCTTCTGTTGGAGGCAAAGACATCTGATCTCAAGGGGTCTAACTTTACCATTAAGATAATGTCATTTAAGTATGAGTAAAACAAACCCTTGTAATTTTCCCATCTTCAGCAGAATTGTACTTCAAAAATAAGGTTCAAACTGTAGCACGTTTGATAGTATGTGCTAAATAATTTGCTTTTTCCACTGACAACAGTGACTGACAATCACATACTTCCACTGAATTATTTCCTAGACAATCACAGTGAGAGTTCTGTGATTTCCATTATTCATTACTTTTGTAAGCTGATAGTCAGTAGACAGGAACTCCCATGGCTGTCTTCATTTTGAGAATAAATGAATGACAAAAATGGTATTTTTCTTTGTCCTACACACAAAGCCTGTTTTCTCTCAGTAGAAGAGGAAAAGGACCTTGCTTTTAGTTTCTCTGGTCATCTTCTCAGCCAGTTTTGCACCCACAGAACACCCTTCTTCAAACCAGGTGCATGACTGCTTTTCACCCTTTTTTGCCTCATGGGTGTGCATTCCACCAAGAGTCTTCTTGCCTGTTCAGTTGCACCCAGTCAGAGGGAAACCTCTCACAAAGTGTAGCTCATCCTTGTCCTGGCTCCAATATTTGGGTAAATTTTTTTGGAGTTGTCTTGTTAATTTTTATAGCTGTCAATCTGTAAAGAAGGCTGAACTAGACTTGTTTTGTTTAAACTGAGTTTGTTATTGTCTGTTGACCCATTCACAGAAAACAGTACCACCTTTCAGTACAAGAAATATCTGTACTCATCTCATTTTTTCCTGTGATTAGTCATGATGCAAGAAAACCATTGCGAGTTTGATGATAGCTAAATTCCGTCCTGCCTGATGGAATTCCAACGTGGCAGTTCTGCTGGCATCCCTGCTACTTGACCCAAACTTGAAAACTCCATCATTTTGTGGTCACTGTGCCCACGAATTATTAGCTATGAACCAGCTTCACAAGCTGTCAGCAGAAAAGCCCTGGGTAACCTGTGTGACCCTGAAAGCCATGTAGGCACCTGCCACTGGGGAAGTAAGAATAAGAACCTGGAGCATGCAAGGGGATTGGAAGAGTTCATTATCATGACAGTCTGCTGCTTTCTCTTTGCCTTAAAAGTTAATAATAGTAGCATTCTCTGTAATCAGAAATTGAATGGCTCATTGCTTACACAGTCACAACTTTGGAAGCTTTGACAAGAGATCCTTGGGGCAAGTAGGAGTCCTTTGGCTCCACACTGAATGCAGGACACCAGCAGGAAGTGTTTGAAGTGTGGCAGAATTAGTTAAGGTATTTGCCTCTAAATATAGAATACAGATACCAGATACTGTTTAATAGCAGACATCCTCTTGCACATGCCTTATCTATGGCATGACAAAATAATTTAGATGCTGAACTGGAACATCCAAGTCAGGATTGTCATCCTCCTAGGGTCAGAGTGGAGAGAGATAGCAAGGCAGAAAAGTCTCTAGAGAACTGAAATCTTATAGACTTGTCTGGAAGCCTTCCCTGACCACAGAAGGAGCTTGAAGAACCTGCGTTTTGAACTTCAGTGTCTTTGTCAATTGCTTAAACATAGGCAGAAAGGTTTCACCCTAGCATAAGGCTTGAACAGGCGCTGAGTAAAAGTAAAGGCTTGTTGTGCTCCTTCTATCTGGAACTTTGTGAACTGTAATCATTAGACCCCAACCTGAACTTGACGCACATAACTCAGATCATTCTCAAAAACAAAGGTGGAACTTCCTAGTTTACCAAGCCAATTCTTACTAACATATTAAACTACGGAAGAGAATGTACCTCTGAATCCACTTCAGAAATATCTTGTTTTTCTGTCCTGCGCAGAAAGATGTATTCCCTTCAGTTTAATCCAGAGATATCAATTAAGATTTTCCTTTTCCTTCTGTTAACTCTTTATGTTTAAAAGATTTACCATGTATGTAAGTCGGTTTGTGAGATTTGGATATTTGAGTTAAAGAGCTACAAGCTGCATATTAAATATAATTGAACACAAATTTAATCTTTGAAATCAGATCTAATTTTATATTTTCAAACTAAGATTCTAAGCTATTTACAGCAAATATCTTTTTCTTCTTTTTCATTCTACTGCTATTCACATTTTTAATTTGGCCAGTTACAGCTGACAAAATAGCATTAGACATTCTTGTTTATTGCAAGACTATTCTGCTTTTTAGATGTGGTGAAGTCTGCTATTTCAGACAATTTTAATTAACATGCAAGACACGATAAGTAGATATCATTAATAAACCAACTTAATACACTGTGATGATTTTACATCAGTTAATTCTTTAAAATGCAAAATAATGTGTACAGCATACTCCTGTCTGGTAACTTGTTCTTTGAATTTTCCTTGTTAGTACATGGAGGCTAAAAATTGTTTTGATAGGTTATAAGGTATTGCATGGTCTTACTTCCCAATTGGTTTACTGCTATTTTTAATATTGGTATAAGAATTTGCAGTCTGTTCTTCTCAGTGTTTTGTCTAGGTTTTATTTATCAAATAGTTCATCAAAAAAGTTAATTGATAGAAAAGAAATGGCAGCAGAGCAAACCTAAGTGCAGAACTACTCAGAACAAATACAGAAGTGTTAACATCTGAGAGGTTTGCGTCATTCTTTTTGTTGCCTGTAGTTAACTTGTACCAATCCTGAATCATGAGATCACTTTTGTCATAAGCAGGTGAGGAAAATGGTCAATAATATGAATGTGTTGTACAAATTTAAACATATCTATAAGTGATAATGCATTTGATAGGATCTGTGATCTGCCAGTTCTCTGAAGGTAAAGCATTGTCTTCAATGCAAAATTCTTCCTTAAAAAAAATTTAAAGTCATGGAACAGAAAATAAAATAGGTGCAAAATGAATAGTAGGGTGACTATTAGGAAAATTACACGCCTGCAAACCTTTGATTATTTCTATTATTTGGATATCTGCTTGGCTTATCAGTAGAAATAATGATTTAGACATGCAGATTTTCATATCAAGAAACAGATGCTGTTCAAACTGGAGTTAAAAATAACCAGTTCTGTTCTGACTGTGATGTTTGTTTTGGGTTGTACTTCCCGAAAGTGTGTCATTAACGCAGTGACTTAAAGGTAACACTGAGAGGTAGGTGGCAGGGAATTATGCTCATATAATGTAAAAATAAAAAAAAAAAAAAACCACAACAGCAACAAAAAAAACCCACCCAAAAAAATCAATTTCATCAATATCTATACATTTGCCTTCTTTAATGTTTTCAGAAGCAGGGCATTTAATGCAAACTTAGTAAATATCTGACATTTTCTGAGAACTAGCCAATGTTCTCTGATGCGTACTATGCTATTTTAAAATTTTTAATTGGCAAAGTGGCTAAGTGTATGGTTAATGAAACCAAAAGAGAAAGATTATCATTATCTCTTTTTCCCTTTTAATTTTCCTGGGGCTTTTTTTCCATATTTAAGTGGCATTTTTATGCAAGTACCTCTATTTTATTAATCCGTAGCCTGGCAAGTCTTACCTATGTTTGTAATACATCAGCCCTCCTTAGGGTAAAATCTATTTTTGTGGTTGTAATAATTCTCTGGTGCGTAGAATTTGGACTTTCTGCTTATCTTTTATGGTATAATATCTCAAAGAGTCCAGATGTGGAACCCAATTCACAACATGTAAGCAAAAATCAAATTCTGTTTTCTTTTACATCCAGACACCCCAGGAAAGCCAACAGAACGAATTACATGAGTGAAAGCAAATTTTATCAGTAGCAAATTGCTTTAGGATGGCATTCTGACCTCACTGGATTACAGCTGGTCCCCCCTTGGATACAGCTAACACTGATGGATCATCTTTAACAGAGCTCATGGATTTTCTGAAGTTCCAGAGCTGATCCCTGCAGGCAGCAGCAAGGTTGTCTGCAATGAAGTGACCTTACATTACCTATACATACATTACATACGTGTGGCTAAGTGCCACAGCCTTGGGGGTCTACACAGTGCAGTGGAACAAGAACAACAATGCTGAGGCAAGGTCCCTCAGGCGTGGTGCTCTTCCTCAGTTGCTGACAGCAGATGCCCAGGAAGAGTATTAGAATACAACAAGCATGTAATGATACTTCTCACACATAATCTCCCAGCTTCTAGTGATTCTTGCACTAGATTATTTGTATTCAATAGCACATTGGGTTTTGTTCCATAATATTGTCATTTAATCCTATTGTATTGTCAATATGCGCTGTCTGCTTTGAGAAGGATTTCCTTTCTTTACAGCTACACTATAAAAGCTTTGAAGTTACTCTGTGAAAGATTGCGTGTAAGTGGTCTATTTATATCCTGTTTAGGTCTATCAGATGTCCTCGTGTGTAGAGAGATGTAAATGTGAACAGAGGAGCTGTGTCTATGAAAGTTTCTGTGTGTATTTCCTTACAGGAAGGCATCAGTGCTGCTTTGTAGAAGAAATACAGTGTGACTGCCAAAGATATTAAAGTCTGTCGGTAACAGCTATTACTAAAGGATGACATTGAATAAAATTTGAGAATATGTAGAAAAAGTATGATATGGATATTTTTGACTAATTTCTTTAATATTTGTCTCACCTGTCCTTAATGGAATAAATTACTGCAGCCAACATCATAAAAACAGAAATGAGAAACAGCAAAGAAATAGTCCATACATTAAACAGTGATCTGCCTACACAAAAATATGATGTTTGTAAAGAATGCGTTTTTTCTGAAGAAATGGAAAAGCTGTCAGTTCTGGCATTCAGTATACCAACCTTTAGTTTTAAAAAGACTTTTATTTTAGAAAATAGAGGAATGAATGACGAGCATACCTGGCAGATGCATGAGGTAAAAATGGAAATTTGACTAACAGATGATTTCATAGAAAACTGTTAACTTTGACTAAACTAGACGACTTTGTAGCAGGCTTTTTCCATACATTAAAAAGAAAGCGTGGCTTGAGAAGAAGAGCAGTTAGAGGTCTATTGAACCTTGACTGTTCAATGCTGGCACAATATCAAACACTTATCATTGCAGTTTAGCACATCCTTAATCTATCATTATTGCTAGTGGACTGCTTTGAATTATACTGTGAAACACATTATATGGTCAGCTATCATTGGATAAAAAGAATTTGATATACTAACTGCTTCAAAGTCTTTCTCAGACATCTAAGGTTTGCCAAAAGAGGCTGAATTGAATGATCTGAGAGATTATAGGAGTTCCTGGGGAATTTAGACATTGAACAATGAGGCAGAAATGTATCCTGTGGCTGAAAACATTGACATTACTCAGTGTTTTCTTATCTCAATATATTCGCTAGCTCTGATGTGTTTTTCCTACATATCCCTGATGAGCTCACAGTGAGCATTTGATGCTTGCTATTTTAAAATCAAATTCTATGTTTAACGCTACAAATTATGTTTTATATCCTTGTTGTATAACTTTAATGTAGACTGTAGATGGTCATATCCAAAAAAAACCAGCCTAGAAATCTTGCAGTTCAGAGCTCCCCACCTTCACTTGGCACATTCCTAGTCAGTCAGTTTCCCTAAAGGATCAAAATTAAGTACCAGTTCATGCTCAGAAATACAGTGGGGTGGAGAGCTAGTTATTTCTCTTGCCTTTAACCTCTTGTGTGACCTAGCTGAAAAGTGTTCAGAAAAAGGCTTAATAGCTCCAGAAGCCTGAAATCTAAAATACTGAAAAACAAACACCCAGGCACAAATAAAAACTCACAATATTTAGAAAGTGTTTTTTTATTTCAAACAAATACAGGATAATGGGCTCTAAACCATGGTCCCAGAGCACAGTAATCATAGCCAACATGTTTTAAAGCTTTGAAATATTGTTTAGCCTATTTTTTTAAGAGATTCTTTTTCACTTGTCCATTCTGAACATTGCTTATATCTTCACTGTGGTCACACTTTCTCCTTTCTCTACTGAGCAGTTTATGCTTTATGAGCATTTTGTGCTATTGATTTATTTCTTTGTACTCCTTAATTAGCCATGTTGGCCTCCCATGCCCTTTCCTCCTTAAACCCTTGTTGAGATCAATTTCAATTAAAGATGGGATCATGACATAGAATTCTGGCCAGGATGCTGAGTAGGCAAATTTCAGAGTTTGTGTTCAGTTTTGTGGCTTAGGGACTTGTTTAACTATACCAGCTGAAGCTTGTCTTTCCTTTAAACCTTGATCTAAAAACTTGACATTAGATGAATATGCCTTATACTGTGGTTATGCATCATAAATCCCAGAATGAGTGATTTACTGAATCATAATTAGGAGAGTACTAGTGTCACTTGTTACTTTTTTCAAGGTTGAGAAATTACAGAATGCAGCACTCTTGTGTTTGGTCCTCATATTCAGTATTTCTATGTCTGTAGCCTTATTCCCTGTCACAGACCAATACTTTCAAAAAAACAGTATTGGTGAAAATAAATAAAATATTTCTTTGTTGGAGCATCATACTGAATTATCTTCTTCATTCTTGGTGTAGGACCAGTCCTACTCCTTTCTTGTTCGATTTGGTTTTTATGGATTTTGAGTGAACATTTTGTGGCTCATTGCATTTTGTGAGATGTAGCTCAGCTATCTTCACTACGTTCTATTTTCTCCTTAGTTCTTTTAGGTTGTTATTTATTCCCAATATTCTGTATAAAATGGCTTTTCTTTTGCAGAGACATGGAGCCTCAATGTGCTTTCCTCTTTACACAAGCTGAAAGCATCACAAAGTTCTATATCCATCTTAAAAGAAACTCCCTATGCCATGTTACAGCTAAGCCTCTAATCAATGACCCCAGCTGACTTCAGTGAGTCTTACAACAACAAGAAAAAGATTTGGTTTTTTTTCCTAGTAGTGTCGTTTTACAGATCCAGTCTAAAGCAAAATAAATTACCAGCTGAGAGGCACAAGAAATGGTATCTCCAATTTCTATGAAGAGGTGAAGAGGCAAGAGACAGAAGCCTATAACCGATGGTAGGAAAAGGAAGGATGTAGCTTAAAGCGCTTTATAAGTTCTTAAAGGTTCATAACACAGACTCAAACTACAGGTTCCTTCTTGAAAAAAAAAAAAGCTTTGGCTTTCTCTTTTTTTATTTTCCATTTAATTGAATCAGTTTGTGATGACTCAGTTTAGGTTTAGTGTCTGTAATCAAATCATCACTGAAGCTCTGATGACTTTCTAAGAACAAAGTCTGAGAGAGGATTCCACCCCCTCCCAAATTACTACGCACCCCCAGCCTCTTTGCTGGTGGGGTGGTGTGAGGTGCAGAAAAAGTCTTGACATTGTGTAAGCACTGCTCAGCAGTCACAAAAACACCCCTGTGTTATCAACGCTGTTTTCAGCACAAATCCAAGACGCAGCCCATACTAGATGTGAAGAAAACTAACTTTATGCCAGCCAAACCCAGCATGTATGCGCTTCTGAAATTTGTCTCTTCTTGGGGTCAATTACCTCCCTGGAGCTCTGATGTTCATTTTTAAATGAAACAGAAACAAATATAGCAAGTCTTCTCCTGATTTCAGGTGACTTTCAGTAAAGAAAAAAAAAATCATTGTTTGAAAAGGAGGCAAGAGTAGAGCCAGCCTTATTAAAACTTGATTATTATTTAAAGGTAAACTTGAACTGCAGGCCTCCTTCTGTTTGAAGAAGTTTACACCACTATTTAACTCCTAGGAGAAAGACATGATCAGTGGGCTAAAAAGCTTGACAGACTAGGAGACTAACACTGTTGATCTGAGAAAGCAAGATTCTTCAGATGGAGGAAGCAAAGGAGAACCTCTCATTCTGTTTTTTGCTGCTAGGATAATTTCTGCATTTTATATTGAAGAATCTCTAGAAAAATTACAGTGGCAGGATTAGACCTCGGGTTCCTGCATACGCTTAGCTAACTGGTGGGCTACACAGTCAGCTTCCTTCTTTCAGTAGCTATTCCAGTACCAATGCTCTTGGCTGCTTGTTAACCCAGTTTCTGTAGGGTATGGCAGCAGATTATTTAGGAACTCCCTGGAACTGGATTTGTGTTCAGATATGTAGACTTGAACTCCCTTGGGACATGCAGAAACTGGAAGCAAGTTTCTCACTGCCGGCCTACCATCTCTCCCTCCAGCCCCAGATTACAGATTCCAGCAGCACAGGAAACTACCTGTCCTACGATCTGTTTTACAGCTGGTTGAACCCACATTGCCACTAATGCCAGCAGTCAACAGAGCTGGATAAATATTTCAAACATGTATCTGCTAAAAACTTCCACCACTTTCCAACATAAATAGCCCAAATATATCTAACAAATGCAATGGAATATTTTACATATCTATATGAGATATGATTTTTAAAATTACAAAAATTTATTACGCTTTTCGAAATTTTGTCATAGATAGAGACAGATTGCCTTTAGAAAACATTTTTTTTTGTGATCTAAAGCTGGTTCACATGTAGAGCAAAGTTCACGGTCACATAGGTGAATTGTAAAGTCTTTCATTTAGCCACAGCTGAAAACCCCACAAATACATACATACATTTTTGATTCTATATTTACTCTTAATATTACATTCATTCTTTAGGATCAGTAGCACTATCAGTTTTGGAACCTATTAAGTTTATAGACTTACCATCACTTCTTGGAACAGAAAGGGTTTCTAAATTAGGCTACTACCTTAGGCTGATTCGTGTGACGCATCTATAAGCTATGTTTATTCTAACAGTTTTCAGTCAACAGGTGAACTTCCAAAACATTTCCAGGGAGATGGAGATTTTTCAGCACTGGCAATTTTAGACTGTAACTGTTGCTCATGAAGACTATTTGGGAACAAACTATGCATCCCTGCAGACCTGTGAAAGTCAGTGTTGTAGGTCATGTCAAGCTGGAATAGATGCAGATGTTCTGGCAATGAGGATCAAAATTTAAAATAATTTCAACAAAAGCAAGAAATGACACAAAGTAGATAGGATACAATTTAGTGAAGTTAAATGACAGAAAAGGAATAATAAAGAGCACACTGACTAGGCCGCAGGTCTTGAAAACAGGGCCTGGAATTTATGAACAAACAATAAATAAATGTACTAACCCTACTGTGAGAAAAGGCAAAATTTTAGCCTAGTATTACAAACACAAGCAGCATGAATAATTATTGACCTGTTCCATTAGTTATTGGCAAGATGCCAGCTGGAGAGGTTTAAGAAACAGTGGATCAGTTTGGAAAGAGCCAAAGAAGCACCACAAACAATTAAAAGGGCTAGAATATGTGCCCTCTGAAGGAAGATTGAATAAGTTATTTTTGCTGAAGAAAAGCAGATTAGAGAAAACTTTATAACAGCATCCAAGTACACAAAAATCTACGGCAAGGAAAAGAAAAACTATTTTTCTGTTCTTTCTTACTCAGAATAAAACAAGGAAAAATGACCTTGAGTTATAGCAAGGAAGATTCAGATACAGGGAAATGTTCTTACAGTAAGGCTAGACAAGCATTGGAATAGATATTTTAATAGGGTATGAAATCTTCATCTCAAAATGCTTATTAAAAAAAGATTAACAACCTTATCTAAGCAGGATGAGGCAGTAACCAATCATGGATAGCATTGGACCAGGCAATCTCTGAATATCCCTTACAGTCCTATTTTATATTCTTCTCTGTACACAAAATTTTATCAATTAGAAGTACATGACTAAAACCCAAAAAATAAAGCATCTTATCTGATAACAAAACTTACTCAATGGAGGGACACACACGTACTATTTGCTCACACTGCCACTTACAAACTGCTGTTGTAAATCCACATCACACTTGGGATCACAGAATCACAGAATCACAAAATGAACTAGGTTGGAAAAGACCTTTGAGATCATCAAGTCCAGCCTATGACCTAACCTAACACCACCTTGTCAACTAAACCGTGGCACTGAGTGCCACATCCAGCCTTTTTCTAAACACGTCCAGGGATGGTGACTACACCACGTCTCTGGGCAGATAATTCCAGTGCCCAATCAATCTTTCAGGGAAGAATTTTTTCCTGATGTCTAACCTAAACTTCTCCTGGTGCAGCTTAAGACTCTCCCCTCTCATTCTGTCAGTGGTTGCCTGGGAGAAGAGACCGACCCCCACCAGGCTACAGCCTCGTTTCAGGCAGTTGTAGAGAGTGATAAGGTCACTGTAAACACCATTCTGGGAGACTTATTTTAATTTGACCGAACAAATATCAATTCCCTCTCATTCAGTGATATATTCAAAAATACAAGGGAAAGAAAATGAGTGCAAAGTGGTATTTTCACTAATTTTTGGCTGTGATTTATCAGATGTGCATTTTCTTTGCACAAAGTTAAGTTAAAAAGCCCAGTGTAATATAACTGACAAAACTGCAGAGAAAGGACATGACTTTCTTCCATCTACCTTTCTCTTTCCCGTCATCTTGTGACAAGGTTATTTTCTTTTTAAGAACAGCTTTTGATCTGATATTTCAACAAAGAAATATTCATATTTACATTTTCAAGGTACTGTACTTTTTTGAGACTTGCCTAGAATAACGAAGACTCCCATTACCCCTTGATATGCCAGCCATATTGTCTCTTGGCAGATAAGCACACAGCTTGACAGACTAAGGTGAAAATACACCAAAGAAATGTATCTCTGCAGGAGAAGACATGCATCCTTGTGATGAGTGGAAGACATTATTTATCTATCATAAGGACACTAGACTCCAAACGCCGGCAACATTGGCTCCAGGGTGTTTGTGGATGCTGTATTTTGGAAGGCTTTTGGTTTCTTTTCAGCTTTCAGAACGTCTTACATCTCCTACTCTCTGCTCCTCAAATGCATCATTGGCACAGGGAAGTTTTAAAATGCACATAATAGCTGTTTTATTGTTCAAAATACAGATCCCACAATATTGATCAATTAGTACACTCAGTTTTCTTGGACTGTTGGGGAACAACTGTCTTTCAGACACAGGACTGGGCAAATGCTTTTTGTCAAAAATTTTCCTCCAAATTAATTGAGAATTAGAACTGTATTTCCAAATCTTATGAGAATTCTGCATTCAGAAGAAATAATGAAAAAAAAGAGTGTCTCTGTTTCGTTGCAGCCATCAGCATTTAAACCACTTTTTCTGTATGAGTCTGAGGAATTTTGATGGTGCTGCCTACATCCCCATTAAAAATATCCTGGGAAGGAATGTTCTTCCTCCACAGAGAAGAGTGAAGGCTTTTAAAAATTGCCAACAAAATAGTGAGATGCCCTTGCATTGGTTGTTTCACTAGGACTGTAAATGTCATAACAGGGAAATGGGAAGGTAATTGGATCTAGGACACCACAGGAACTCCTTCTGACCTTGTAGCCTTCAGGGAACAGACTTTGTGAACTTCACTGTCTCTTAGAGTGCAATTCAGTAATGGCATATCCTCATTTCTGCACTGGCAGTAGGCAAAGGTAATTGGGAAAAAGGGATCTCAAGGGTAAGATAGCGGTTAAACCAAGTTTGAGAAAGACGAAACATGATACATCAAAGTCAAGGGCACAACAGTGGACAAGAAGGTATGAGCTGCATCAAGCTACCTTCTCTACACAGCCTTCAAAATTATTTCCATACTGAAGCAACCGCAAATTCTACTTGGATTAAGACATTAAATTTAGTATATTGATGCATTGCATATTCATTTAGCATATTAAATCTCCATGGGGTTTTTTTCCTGATGCTAGAAGAAAGAGGCTTCACCTTTTCCCAGGTCAGGGTGGGCAAGAGACTCCTGCTCTGAAAGAAGTATCAAGAGAAGAAAGGGAATTGCATCCCAAGTTGTCTCCCAGGAGTAGGAACTGAGTTTGGAAAAGCCTCAGATCTCTTATTTGGGCTTGGATCTGCAGGCAGAACACACAAAGCTTAAGCCAGAAACTGAGTAACAGTGGCAAGTGCTTTATTCTCATTAGACTACTACAGGAAATGAAGGGAGGATTATGATAGAGGTGGTAGTAGTTGGAAAAGGATGTCAAAAAGTCAAATGCACTTGGAAAGGAATAGTTCCATGAAGCTTTCTTGGGGCAAAGCAAGCCAGTGGCATCCTAGCTACTTTAAGAAGACTATTGCCATTAGTTCTAGGGAGAGGATCCTACCCCTCTGCTCAGATCTGGTGAGACACATCTAGAGTGCTATTTCCAGTCCTAGGATTCCCAGTAAAGGAGAGACATGGGCACACTGCTGTGGGTTCAGCATGAGACACAGAGATGACTAAGGAATTGGAGCATCTGTTACACAAGATAAGGCAAAGAGAGCTGGGATTGTTAAAGACTGGAGAAGGTTTATACAGATAAATCAATGTGTAGGTCGGGTAATAAAGAAGTTGGAGGCAGACCCTTCTGAGTGGTACAAAGAACAGGAGGCAATGGATATATATTGTAATGGCAATATTCAAATATAGTAAATTCCATTGAAACATAGAAAAAAAACCTTTTTTTTTTTTTTT
>VZRS01005632.1:471535-488030 GCA_013398055.1 Ifrita kowaldi
TTTTTTTTTTTTTATTGGAAGTCATAAAAAGCTGGAACAGGCTGCCCAGAGAGGTTCTGAATTCTCCATTCTTGGAGACACTGAAATGCTCATTGGATATGGTTCCAGCTAACCTGCTCTGCCTGACCTTGCTTTGAACAGAGGACGGGACTTGATGAGCTCCAGAGGTCTCTTCCAGCCTCAACAATTTTGTGCCCCTGTGAATTGCACTTCTTTCCCCCAGGGTAAAGGAGACATCTTATTCCTTCATTGTTGTAGAATTGTCCTTGCAGTTATGCCAACGTGGTGGCTGCCAGTATGAATTTAATCAGATTTTAATGCTGAATAATCAAAGAATACATTTGTCATTTTAAATATTGGATTATTCAGATTGTTCAAATTAGGAGGAAAATCGATGAATTCAAAGCCTGAAATCCAGACCTCAGTTTAATTCATGTGGATATGCCTGACACCATGATTTTGCATTGTAGAAAACAACTAACACATCCTTACACATTAACAAACTTAATAACTGTAAAACTCTGAACACAACCCTGATCTGATATAAAAATAAATGAAGTATATATACTGCTCTTCAAATATATTGTACTGGACATATTGCTGAGGTGTATTTATAAGGAAAATGGAAATAGTATTAAAAATTACATATCTGAGGAAAACAAAAAAGGATTTATATTTTTCAATGATTAAATAATCTATAAATCAGAAATGTTCGCATGTTACTATTTGCAGGCAGAGTTTTGCAACATCAGCAAAAATGATCTGCTAGTTAATAGTGGTTTAAAGGAGGCTGCAGAACTCAGAAACATCCACTGTTGTACTCTATAAATCTTCTTCCGGCCCAAATCTGGCTCCTGTTTGAGCAGGCAAAGTGCATTTCATTACAGGTACCAAACCTTGGAAACTTGGTTAAAACTGACTTTTAAGATATTCTTTTTACAAAATTCTGCATCCAGCATAATTTCAAAAACGTATTAAGAACATTACCGTCTACCTTGGACTTTTTGTCTGTAGTGGTAAAATGGCACTAATTTTAGATTATTGGTGATTAAATAAATGATTGTGCAGTATGTGTAGGTGGTACACCATGAAAAGAATTGTTTTATATATATTTTTACACACACCTACAGATTGATGTAGATAGATATAGATATAGATACAGATATAGATGTAGACGTAGACGTAGACGTAGACATAGACATAGATATAGATATAGATATAGATATAGATATAGATATAGATAGGCATAGATAAATACAGCTGGGGGGACATTTCCTCATGGTAGAAATTTATAATTCAAATGTAGAAGGAACATGTGTAAAGAATGAAAGACTTTACTTCCTTGAAAGAGAATTCTTTAGGGGAAAATTCTTATTTCATGAAGGTTTGTTATTTCTTCTTTGATAAAATCATTCAAGTTGGATAAGATCTTTAAAATTGTTGAGTACTACCATTAACCCAGCACTGCCAAGTGCACCACTAAACCATGTCCCTGAGTGACACATTTACACGTCTTTTGAACTCTTCCAGGAGCGGTGAATCAACAACTTCCCTGGGCAGCCTGTTCCAACACTTGACAACCCTTTTCTCGAAGATCTTTTTCCGAATATCCAATCTAAAACTTCTCTGGTTTAGAGAACTCTATGTTCAAAATGACAGTTTGAAGTCATTTTCTCTTGTCCTGTTGCTTGTCACTTGGGACACGAGGCTGACTCCCACTTCTTTATAACCTCCTTTCTGGCAGTTGTAGAGAGCAATAAGGTCTCCCTTCAGCTTTCTTTTCTCCAGGCTAACCCCAGTTCCCTCAGCTACTCCTCCTATGACTTGTGCTGCAGACCCTTAACGAGCTCTGTTGCCCTTCTCTGGACACTCTCCAGCACCTCAATGACTTTCTTGTAGTGAAGGGCCCAGAACAGAACACAGGGTTCAAAGTGTGATGTCACCTCGCCAAGCACAGGGGAACAATCACAGCCCTGGTCCTGCTGGCCGCACTATTGCTGATCCAGCCTGTCCAGATCCCTCTGCAGTACCTTCTTATACCCCCCAGCAGATCAACACTCCCAGCCATCTTGATGTCATCTGCAAACTGACTGAGAGTACACTTGATCACCTCATCCAGATCATCAATAAAGATGTTGCGCAGGACTGGACCCAACAGTGAGCCCTGGGGAACACCACTTGTGATTGACCACACTGTTTATCACCATCTCTGTGCCCAGCCATCCAGCCAGTTTTTACCCAGCAACCATGTCCCAATCCAAGCCATGACCAGCCGTTTCTCCAGGAGAATGCGCTGGAAGATGGTGTCCAAAGGTTATGAAGGTATAGACAGCCAGTGATCCACCACATAGGAGAGAAAATCAGTAATTTAATTTGTGAGTTCTACAGATCAGATCTATGTAACAAAAAGAGAATATAATCCAATTGCTTGAAAGGTAACTTCTCAAATTGACCCATTACCAGTGAATGGAAATTGACAGAAAACTGTGTGCTTTTGCTTTGTATATTTAATTAGTGTAAATAGAAATCTATGCTAAATTATGGATATTTAGGATTGAATCTTTTGAAGTCATCCTTCTTTAATGTAACAGGATTTGGAAAACTAAAGAAATAGGCCGGTTTTTGCTTTTCATTCAATATCAAAATAAATAGAGGGGAGAAGCCTCCAAACAATAAAGCAATGAGACAACAGATGGATGAATCATTGCAGAGGCTCTGATAAAAATACACTGACCTCACTCAGACATTCAACCAAAAACCCAATCTTTTGTTGTTTGCATGAACTTTACTTCAAAATGTGGTAGCCAAAAATAAAACAACAGATTAAATATTATATGGGGTTCTTAATATCTCATTTCACCTGATTTGTTGTCTTACTTATTAGCATATTAACTTACAGAATTTTTTTTGAATGAATGCAACATATTTAGAAATTATTTAGAATAGCATTTAAGTGAGTCCTACTGTGCTACTGAGGTCAATTAAGAAATCTATTTACCTATCAGTTCTAGAAATCTATATCTATTTAGAAAATGGAGAAACACATTCTAAGGAGTTGTGATCTGAATTCTAAGCCCATCACAATAAACCTAAAGTTCAAAGCCCCATGTCTATACCTCTGGATAGCTGATAGAATACTATACTCAAATTGAGGAGGTGCCTAAAGCTAAAGAAGAAATGAACTTCACTGAAATGAAAGGGTTTTAAAACCCACCCCTCTTAGAATGTTGACAATAGAGCCAGAAATTATTTTTGATCTGTCTACATTGCAACTAGTGAATTCTGTAAGACCCAAAATCAACAAGGAAAATAGTTGGTGCTGAGGATCTGACATTCACATTATAAATGTTTCAGAGGGCTTTTCCTAGGAATAGGATGGCTTAGTCCCTTCATCTACTGAGGAACTACAGTCTAGGCTCTTTGAAGAGTCGTTGAAGAGCTGCATGCATGGTGGTGGTGATAAAGGGCATGGTTTCCATATCTTAGATGACAGGAAGCAGTAGGCTACAGCATCATGCTAGATCATGTCATCTGCTTTTTTGCTCTCTGATACAAAAGATATGAGTTATTTTGCCACAGTGGCCCCGCTTTACCATGGGAGAACAAAATCCTTCTCTAAGAAAATATCCTGGCAAAAAGAAGCTCAGAGCTATAAACTTTCATTCTAAAGAGGGCAAAAGTTCCCAGTTCCTTGGTGAGTAAAGCAATTCCTCAGTCCCAACTGAAGAGAAAACATCAGGAAATTTATCATTGGATAAGCTGGACCCTGTGAACGTGTATTAAGGAAGATTCAATATCATGCAGGCCATATGAATTCTCTCTGCAGATACAAGCTTTCATTCACCGTTTTTTCAGATGGACCCTCACGGAAAGGTGGCACTGAGTGTCTAAGACTGAAAAAACTAGCAGCATGCCCCAAACTGAACAAACTAGACACTTACATAACCAAAGTGGCAGAGGTTCCTGTAAGTTCAGGTACTGTCAGGTTTGAGTACTCTAAGCAACAGTTTGGACTTTAATTTTGACTGTAGACATATGAACTTTAAGGCTGATTCTGAACAAAGTTTTTAATTTAAATGTGTAACAATTATCCCTTGCGAGAATGAATGACTAATATGAAAAAAAAGAAACATTGATTTATAACAACCAATATTCTTTTCTTGCTGTTAGAACTTTTATTGACAAATATAGCAGGGAGGTACAATGGATTTTTTCCCTAATATTTTTTATCAGCAACATATGTAGTCAAGCATAACTTCTGCAGCTCAACCGTTAGTTCGCCTTAAACCTGTGATTTAATCCCTGAAATATAATCAGAAGTGTGAATTATTTCAAGACCCCAGGACTGACTGAGAACAAATACTGCAGAATCATCAGTATGTTGAATATGAACTCATAACCACATCAGAACATCTCCTTTAAAAAAGTCAAATAGAAACTATATTTTTATTTAGATTTTGAAGGGAAACTTTCATGCTGCCAGACTGTATTGTTTAGGAAACTTCTAGAGGAGATTAATCACATTAATTTTCCCATCTAGTGAAGAGGGAGATTCCTTCTGAGATTGAGTCAAGGTATGTGTAAATGGGAAGACTGAGACTACCTCCAAGTGGTGTCTCTGCTGATTAGAGTGAAGCATACACAAGTATGCTTCAGTTTTCTAATCCTGCTTCCCTCAGGAGAGAAACCAGGCCATGGAGACTGACAGATATAGAAGTATCTGCTGATGAAGGCTCTAGCTAGGGTTATGTGAGGATGCATGCTTTACAGTCAGTCTAAACAGACCCTTCCTGAACCCAGATTAGGTCCCTGGTACGCTTTGTGGTTTTTGAGACCTCAAATACTGGGCTTAGTCTCTATTACTTGCATTTAATTTATTTTCCCAGAATATTCCTCTTTCTCACTTTCTTTGTGGTGCATTGTTTGACCCTTCATATCCAGCTGTTTTTTTTCCAAAAGGTGACTGACACTGGCCTGCCAGTTTTGACAATGTTTCTTGCAAGGTTAATATTCCAAGGCTCCTTCTGCAGAAAGAGAAAGGATTTCCTGCGGGGGAGTTAAGAGTAAGTCTGAATAGCCTTCTGAAGGCACTTCTTCATTCACTGAGGATAGAATGCCTCTAGGAAGATTAACTTCACTTCAGGGAAGTGAGCCTTTCTTCTAATTACCTTCTACCTAAATACCATAAGCTCTTCAAGTGAGGGGCTTCCTTTCATGTCTATAAACACCAAAACCACTTGGCAGTAGTAGGTTCAATACATATTTAGATATTATAATTAGTATTGTACCTTTTGGCAGAATTAAACTCTCACTCAATATTCTGAACTCTTCCCTGCTGAAGCCTGTATGGAACAGACATGTGGTCCAGCCAACCCATGGAATAAACTTCAAGTGTGTATGGAAGGAGAGAGCACCTTCTCCTTTAAGGATGTTTGGTCAAGGTCTCTATCAATGCAGAAAAAGAGATAATAAGAATAAACAGAATCCATAAACAAGAAGATGCAGAGGCATAAACCCAACAGACAAACATAATGGAGACAAAGACAAGAAACAAACCTGTCCAGTCACAGTAGTTTGTGGGCTATCAAGAAGCTGCTAGCAAACCCAAGGGTGAAAGAAGATGGAAGGGGTTCGATGGAACTATGCATGCTGACAAGGGAATATGCAGGAGAAGAGGGAGCAGGGAGGAATGAAAAGGGAAACTGATAGAAAGGGGTGTAAAAGGGTCTGGTTGCATGTAAAATGGAGCCTTTAACACACTTGTCTGAGGGAGCCCTGCAGCTGATCGTCACAATTTGTCCTATTTTTGTATTACATAGTTTAGTAACCAGCTCTGCAGTATCTCACCCTCTGTTTCACAAAGGTGAGGGCAAGGTCTGAGTGCCACCTACTGGGATTCTGGTGTGGGTGAGGCAGGTGAGGGGCTCAGCAGTGGCAGCTGAAGCAAGACCATGGCTCACAGCACACATGCCTGGTGCTGGTTTGGGGGTGGGGGAGCAAGTGTCTGTATCACTCTCAAGATGGGTGTGCATCATTCAACAGCAAGCTCCAAGCTGGACTCCCCAGCAGTTGGATGCCCCATGTTGGAGCAAGAACATCAGACAGGTCCTGATGAGAGTCTGTGGGAAGGATGTCTGGGGGGTGCCTGTGCAATGAGTGTGTGAGTCTGTACGTCATTTTGCAGCAAGCCCTGGGCTAGACCAGCTGGCAAATCGGGGACCCAAGGGTGGGTAAGAGGTTCTGGAGTCCTGGCAGGGCATCAAATGGACAGCAGGGCCGTGCCGTACTCAGGAAATCTGTGACTGCACATGCTTGTGAGCCTGGACACTGATGAGTGCGTGCCCATGCAGGAGACCTTCCATCTCTGCCAGCCCTGGAGGAGGAGGGGACGGTGCTCTCCGTGCTTCTGTGGCGTGAGTGCTATGTAGGTGCAGCACCTTTGTGCAGCCAGCCATGTCCATGTCCTGTATGTGTCCTGTGTGTCTGGGATGAGTGCTCGGCTTCCCTATGGGATGAACCCGAATAGGAAAAGGGGCAGCCATACCCCCCAGCCTGGGCAGAGACCCTGGGGTCTCTGGGGCACCAGGTTGGGCTCCAAAGGTCAGGCAGGAGAAAGTCTTGAGACAGACCTGCTGGAGGTGGGGGCCACCACTAGCAACTCTTAGCAATAAGCACAGACAATTTTATAATACAAATTTTTTGTCTTTAAATTTTCTGTTAGTCTATGAGAAATACCCTCTCTTTTGGAAGTTATTTGAGAAGTAAATATCAATATTAAGGTACTCTCTAACTTACGTGTGTTCAAAATTACTTTTGGAAAAGGTCTTTAACATTTCCAAGAAATATTAGTTCACATATTTTTTATATTTAGAAATAATTATACAGTTTCACATACGTAAGTAAAAAGGAAAAGTAATTATTTCTACAATAGATCTAATTACAGAAAGGTTTTATGGAAAATGGAAATGTCAGCCTTCAATTAAGATCATGTTGGACTCAAATTCCAAAATGCTTGTTTAATCAAAAATAAATATTCCCTCGATGTAGTGTATACTGAAGAGTTAAAGTAAGAAATTGTCACCAAAGCAGAATAGGAAAAGGTGAGTTCCTACATTTTATGAGATTCATTCACTGTTGTTTCTAGTTTCATTAATATACTCCTGCAATGAATCATTACATAGATTAAATGATCACATAGAAACATACTTTTTCTCATTCAATTCTACTTTAATGTCAGAGAAATATTTTCCAGTCATCCAGATGCAATGCACCAGCAAAAACCCCCTAACAGGTGTCATGATAGCTACATTTCTTAGTGTCCTGAACCACCTTCTGCTACAGTATTTGAAGAATGGAAGAGAAAGTCCTACCTTCCTCCCATCAAACCTCTCATTTAGGAACACTAGACTTTCTCTATAGCTATGTAACCCTCAATTAAAATCCAGGTGAGAGGAAATGTACAGAATACAGCAATCACCTCCAGCTTCCATTCTTTTGAGAATGCACCCCATTGATGTGGAATAAACTGTGGGACCAAGCCTTCAAGTGTTGATTTTGAAATAAATATATTACTCTTGTCTTCTTTTCTGTTACTTGTTTCTTAATTGAATTCTTAATAAAATTCTTAATTTATTACTAATTACAGATGCACAGGTGCAGAGCACACTTTGTTGGTATGCAAGGGCTGTCACATGAAAAGTAAATCAGGGGTGTGTGATTGATGTTTGGGTTCTTCAGCACAGCTCTTTAGAACTTCAGGATGGGGTGTAAAGCACAATGGCCTTGGAGGCATGAGACATTGTTTAACTGAGAACAGTGGGCAGGAATATTAACACTTTTGGCAATGATTACTGAATTTTAGATGCCTATCTGTAGAGTGAGAAAATGAATAGGCAGCAAAACTTCAGTTTAAAATTTCTGGAACTGCCAATTTTTAGCACTCTAGAAAATCAGCCCATAGGCATATGAAATGGGGGAGCTGAATCTGAGAAGGACTACTGACTGTATCAGTCTCTACTGGTAAGACCGGCCTTTGATCCTCCTAGGTCCTTAAAATCGGTGGCAAAATCTGGAGCAAGGAAGACTTTTCCTTCGAGGAGGAGGACCAGGTTAAGGAATAATTAAACAAACTGGACATCCATGAATCTTAGGGGTCTCATGTGATGCAACAATGATTACTTGGAAGATGGCCAATGTTATTATAAAATCATTTTCAATTGCCTTTGAAAGGTCAAGGAAGAGAAAATATTGAGAGCTAGAACGGACCAAATCTAATTCCTATCTTCAAAAAGGACAAGAAGAAAGCTCTGGAGAACTACAGGTCAGGCAGCTTCACCTCGATTCCTTGAGAATATGACAGAGCAGACATTTTCAAACTCATATATTACAAGAAGCTGGTTAAATCTAGTCAGCATGGATTTACAAAGGAGAAATCCCTCCTGACAGTCCTGATAGCTTTCTGCTAGAAATTACCAGATTAGTAGCTAAGGAAAGACCAGTGGTTGTGGTTTATCTTGTTTTTAAGAAGATATCCCACACTCCCATAACATTCTTCTCAACAAACTGGTGAAGTTTCAATTACGTAGCCAAAATGAACTGTTTGGCTCAAAGTGGTTTGAGCAGCAACACGATGTCCAGCTCAAGGCCATCATACATGGTGTACTGGAGGGGTCAACGTCACAGCCACTATTGGTCAACACAGTCATTAATTACCTGGGTGATGGGACACAGTGGTCCCTCATCAAACCAGTTCTGCTGAGGTCAAATCTGAAGTATTGCATCCAGTCCTGGGCTCTCCAGTGCAAGAAAGACATGGTCATACTGGAACAAGTCCAGTTCAGGACCATGAATACGGTTAAGAGACAGGAACATCTAAAACACAAAGAGAAGCTCAAAGAGATGGGATTGTTTAGAGAAGAAAAGGCTGAAGAAGAGGAATCTCATCAATATGATGGGATATATAAAACCTGATGGGAGACTATAAAGAAAAGGGCATCAGGCTTTTGTCACTGGTATTCAGTAAAAGGAAAACATACAATGAGCACAAATGGAAATACAGGAAATTCCCTTTAAACATGGAAAAAACATTACTGCAAGGATGGTTGTCCTACTGGAACAGGTTGCCTAGAGGTGTAATTCAAAACCTCCAATATTTTTTCTGGAAAATGCCAGTAGGGGACTGGGCCACTGAAAGCAGGTCAGGGACCTGACCACTTCTACTGTCCTTGGCAAGTAGGGAGGTATTGCTTCAGCAAGGAAGGATGAAAACAAGTTTGATTACTTTATTTTAAACTTATTTTATATTCTTGAATACTGAATCAAAGAGTCAGCTGTGAAGCTAAATATAACCTGAGGCTCTTACTCTACAAATCAGGTTGAGTTCACAGAGAATGGAAAAATAAAAATAAAAATGAAACAAAACCCAAACAACAATGCCAAAGATTTTCTCTGAAGGTTTGTTGAGTTCTCTGGTCAACTGAAATGCCATTTTTCTTTTATGAATAACATTAAAACATATGACTGTCGTAGCACTTAAAATTATGTTGGCCTTGTGTGGAAGCACTGATGGCAATTCTATTTCTATTGACTAGAAATTAATCAGTGCAGAAATGGTTGTTCTTTCTTCACCAAGCCAATTTAGAGAGATTTAACAACAGAACGTTATGTACTTTTTGCCACTCCTTTTCTCTTCCCATCTGATGGCATTTGCTCACAAACACAGAGAAACTGATTTTCTGTTAGCTCCTGCTAAACACATCAGGTATGAAATACAGTAAGATAGCCATGCAAATCTGACGGTAAGTATAAATACAATATATGACAACAGAATACTTTTTTAAATTGTGTATGGGCCTTCATCAATAAAGAAAAGAAACATCACTGCTGGAGTTGCTAATATTTGGCCAGTAGATCAGAGATCACACAGGTGAAATGATAAAAGCACTGGTTATAACCATAGACAAAATTAGAGTATTTGGTGGAGGCAATTATATTCAATATCACAAACATCCTTCTACATTCAGAAGGATACTGGAAACCTAGTAGTATTTTTTCTATTACCTTTATCATATCAAAAATGTATCAGGAACTAATTCCTCTCAGATTACTGAACCTCACCCTGGATGTCTCTTGATAGCTTTCTTTGGAGAAGGGGCAGGTTATCTGCACTGATTGCTTTCTTTCGGGTCTGCACCAACTCAGTCTTGTTGGAAAGGAGCACTTCTATTGTCAGCTACAGCTGTTCCAGGCACACACACAAAAAAAGCATAATTTGGAGGCTCTTTGAGATACTGGCATCTAATCTGTCACACAGGGGCCAAAATCCTTCATTGAGATGACCAAACACATACTCATCTTTCCCTCTGAATTACTCAGAGTACAGACTAGACATAGCCCCAGAGGCATACAAGAAATGGAAAAAAAAGGGAGAGGCATCAAAGGACAGTCATAAAAGCATAACTCAGACATTTGGGGACAAAAGCAAGAAGATAAAGCTAGCTAAAGGATAAAAAGAAAGGAATCCACCAGTGTGCTAGTAATAAGAGGACATCTGGTAAAATGTGATACCTTTTTTGGATGGTACTCAATACTTTTTTTTGGTCTCAGTCTTCACAGTAAAAATTGGCTTTCAGTCCTTCTCATGTACAGTCTGAGGACACAGAATCATAGAATTATAGAATAGTTTGGGTTGGAAGGGACATTTTCAGATCGTTTAGTCCAGCCCCTCTGCAATGACCAGGGACATCTTCTAGACCAGGTTGCTCAGGGCCCCCTACTACCTGCCTTGACTCTTTACAGGGATAGGATATCTACCACATCTCTGGGCAACCTGTTCCAGTGTTTCACCACCTTCATCATAAAAAAATTCTTCCTTATATCTAGTCTAAATCTGCCCCTTTTGGTTTAAACCATTTCCCCTTGTCCTGTTGCAACAGGCCCTATTGAAAGGTCTATCCCCATCTTTCTTATAAGTACCCTTTCATTACTGGAAGGCCACACTAAAGTCTCCCTAGAGATCCTCTTCTTCAGACTGAGCATTCCCAGCTCTCTCAGCCTGTCTTCATACAAGAGGTACTCCAGTCCCACTGATCATTTTCATGGTGTCCTCTGGAACTGCTCCAACAAGTACATGTCTTTCCTGTGCTGGAGCACCCAGATCTGGGTGCAGCACTGCAGGTCGGGTCTCACCAGAGTGAAGCAGAGCAGAGGGACAGAATCCCCTTCCTTGCCCTGCTGGCTACACTGCATTTGATGCAGTGTAGGATGCAGTTGGCCTTCTGGGCTGTGAATGCACATTGCGAGCTCATGTCATCCATCAGCACCCTAAAGTCATTCGCAGCAGGGCTGCTCTCAATCCCTTCATCCCCCAACCTTTACTGAAACCAGGGGTTGCCTCAACCCAGGTGTGCACCTTGCACTTGGCCTTGTTGAACCTCATGATTTTCACATGGACCCACTTCTTGAGCTTATTCAGGTCGCCCAGGTGTGTCATCTGCACCACTCAGCTTGGTGTCTCTGCAACTTTGCTGAGATAGAGAAGGACAACTTGAAGTGGGCTATCAACAGGTTAGGGGCTACTTAGAGGAGCTGATAGTAGTGAGATACATGGAGCTGTAAGAGATTAATTCAAGGATGTTGAAATGGCACACTGTTATGAGGAGGTTGACTATCATCTGCAGAAAGAAGCTGGAGAAATTCTCTGCCAGGTGGAAAATGTTTAAAGTTATGCTTATCTTCATGAGAAGTAAGAACCACCTTGGGAACAATAGGCTGATCAGCCTCACCTCAGTCCCTGGAAAGGTCTTAGAGCACATTTCCTTGCAATCCATTTCCAGTTTATTGAAAGACAAGAAGGTAATAAGGAATAGGCACCCTGCAAACCCTGCTTAACCAATATGATTGTGAGTAGGTTATCAGGTGATGATAAATTAAGGGTGAAGGGCTGAACTGGAAGGCTTTAATCCAGAGGAGATTTGAGAAGCTTGAGGACTGAGCTAAGAGAAGTCTCAAAAAGTTCAACAAAAAGAAGTGAAAAATTCTGCTTCTGGAGCAAAATAATCCCGTAATAGGTGGGAAAATAACTGAATGTATAGCAGCCTACTGTAAAGGACCTAGCGTGCACATGGCATTGCAAGACACTGCATATACATGTCACAGTCATACTGCAGACATCCTAAGATTAAAGTGAGTATTTCATCTCTCTTCATAAAGTATAGAAGATAACTGGTCATGGCTTTGGTAATCTCGATGTGAAAGACATTTGTATGATATCTTGCATTTTTTTACTTCCTGTGAACTTTTCATGTCATTGGATTGGTCAATAATATTTGAATTAGCTTTAGAAACTTTAGTTATTACCAAATTAATCATCACTTCTAACTTTTCATTTAATGTCCCTATTAAGAATGGGATATTATTTTAATTTATGTATTGAAACTTGCCTCTAAACTTGCGAACTAAAAAGTTTTGAGATTCCAAGGCTAACATATGTATGCTATTTATTAAAAGTCCCCATCTTCTGAAAAGGAGGTTTGGACTAGACTAAATCCCAAACTTTGGGAAGTGCTTGAGGAGCATTATTGGTTGAGGCTGCCAAGTACAGTTATAACAACTAAATAGTATAGGCAGTTGAGTTGCAATCCTGTTCCTTTTACCATTACCTAATTTACTAATACAGAGTTAGCAAAAGTGGTTGAATAGTCCCAGCAAAAAAAGTAAATCCCAGTAGGTAATATGGCAAAAGGAAGTGTTTAAAATTTTTTTTAAAAAAGAAAACCTGTAGCCCAGTGCAACTTCTGAGGTGTAAAAGTCTTTACATTTATACGTAGAAAAGAAATTCTTATTTATTTGTGTTTTATGAACAATAAAAGTGTTCTGGCACGATGCAACAGTTTCAGGTCATGACAGCATGTGACCCAGACACACTACATCTAATGGCCTTAAAGAAAGGAGCCAGAAAGCTCTGTGAACATTGTATAGTTTAATGATTTATATATTAGGAATTAATCTTTGAATGTGGAAAAAAAAACCTCTGGAAGACATCTGCTCATATATTTCCAATATTTAGACACGATAAAGAGGGTGAAGTGGAGCATCTCTTCTAGACAACATAGTAGCTAATTCAGGGTCAGCAACGGTGACTTTGCATGTAACTGACCAACATAGAGTGACTGACTATATACTCACACTTCAACCCTTGCAAGGGGTTTAAAGCACAGTCTTAAAAGAGGGCAGATTCAGAAAAAAAAGGAGCCTTGTGATGCAAAACTTGCAAAGCACACTCTATCCAGCTAGTCAGAGAGAAGCTATGGGGGTTACTTGTCCATAACAATTATAGTATGCTTGTAATTCCCATTGTAGGAGAAATATTTCAGACCTACAGAAAAGAGCATGAGATAGCACAGCTGCTGGAAGTTGAAGTCAGGCCACTTCCCTGAGGATGAAAATTAAATGTTGGAACAGTTCATGAGAAGAGGAGGGGGAATGTTAAGCTCTTGCAGAGATATTTAGTTTTAAAAGCCAGCCGTTGATCCCTCTCCCGGGAGCAATCCTGCAGTCAGTGTTCAGAGCAAGCCTGCACAGACCACCATGTGGTCCCACGGCACCACCTGAGTTTCTCTGTGCTGAGCTGCCCTGGTATAATGTTAGGACACGTCAGACTGGGTCAGAGTCCTCAGTGCATGTCCTGTCATGTGCTATGCCCAGATCTTGGCATGTATGGGAAGTACGGACCCATGTCTCTGGAGCCACCAGAGCAAGCTGAGTCCCACCTTGGGAATCTAAGCACTGCTAGTCTTGGCTGTGCAGGGGCGATAATTCCAGCCTGTTTCAAACTCTTCATTTGGAACCACTGTAGGCTTGTTTTGAATTTCCTCCCATCATTGTCATTCACATTAGTGTTCGGACAAAAGGACCTCTCAGATTCAGAACCTCATCCGAATCTCCCACTGCACACATGGTCAAACCATAACTGCTCAAATTGTATGTTAAAAGCCAGTGACCCCTTGTCAGAGACTGAAAATAGTTCATGCCTCAAACATTGAAAGTTTTGTTCATAACAAAGAAGCTGCAACTGAAGAAGCCTCTATGAAGACTGGGACTTTGAACTGAAAGTCAAACTGCTGATTAGATAAAGGGAAAAGCATTGTTCAGTCATCTCAGGCTGAGGGAAAAGTATGCATCCAAAAAAGGCCAAAGCCACCAGCTGCAACTATCCCGGGCTGCGTTTGGGGTGGGGGGAGAGCACAGCTCACAGAAGCCAGGTTTACACAGACTCCCCCCAGCCGAGGGGGGAGGAGGAGGTTTTGGGNTACTTTCTTTCTTCCTCTCTCTCTCTCTCTCTCTCTCTAATATTTACCACCAAATAAAACTCTTACTATTGTCACTGGCATATGGTCTTGTTTGCACCTTAATTCGGGCAGAGGCATTTCTAAGAATCTTAAAACCGGATCAAAACAATTGTTTTTCACTTTCTTGGGCTCAGGGATGGGAAAATCACCTGTGGGGAGCACCCGCCATCTTGCCTTTATCTGGGGAAACCATGTGGTGCTGTATGGGAACGGCTGCCATCTTGTCTTTTGCCTGGGGGTCATGTGGACTCAGCCTACAGGGAGTATCCACTGTCCTGCCTTTGTCCCAGCAGCCACACATAACTAAGTCAAGGTGGTGAACAGCTTTTGTGTGTAAAGCACCTTCTCTTTTTGTATACTTTTGTTATTAATATTGCCGCTGTTACTGTGTGTTCCTTATTCCATTGCTGTTTGCTTTCAGTAAATTGTTATCTCAACCCATAATCTCTGCCTTTGTCCCTCTCTTACCAGAAGGGGCAGGGGAAAGGGGAGTGGCTTATTTGGCGTCTAATTTCCAGCTGGTGTTAAACCATCACACCATCTCAAGCTGATTTTCATATTTATCATAGTTGGTATCTTTGTCTGGGATGAGCATGTGAAGTATTCATAGGCTGATTAGTCTTTGGGGATGGCAGACAGAAATAACCGCAGAGACATATTAACATGTTCTGTTTTATTTTGTGATTCTGAGCCATAGGAAATGAGCTCACATCTTCTTGTTCAGAGTTTGCTTGCATGTTATTTTGGCTGAATCCTTTACCCTTTTTCTGCTCATTTAGGCATGCAATTGTTTGGACATCCCAGATTTTCAGTATCCCAGATAAAAGGCACCTAAACCAAAATAATGTTTCTCTTCTTGGTTTTGATAGGGCAGCATGGGCTCTATTCTCACAAAATCTCTGCTTAGCCTTCTGTTTCTTTTTCTGATTTCTGGCCTTCATCTACTATCAAAAATTGGTATATTGGGATGCTCTTTTACCAGTCACGCTCTTAAGCTATTTCTTATGTATTTATGGTGTTATATTACTATACAAGCACTTACAGAATGGAAGACAAAGGCAAAAGGAACAGCTGGGTAGCACCACAATTATGTTCACAACACATATTTCCCTCATAATAAGGCTGCTGTCCGGAATAACATTTTAGGTTTTGGTCCTCTCTTGAACCCAGAGAATTCAAGTCCAAAGTCAGACTGGATATTTTCACAGCACTGTAATTTAGTAGAGCTGTGTTGATGCTCTTAGTGTAGTGCTGCTGAGATATCCTGCCTACACCTATATTTGCATTTATTTCTTTAAACAGGCTAGAGGACAGATCCAAGCAGTATTTTCCTCACCATCCGTTTCTCATCATTGAGCCTGGCATGGCTGGGTGTAATAGCAATGTCCCAGCCTCAGCTCAGGAGTCAGTGCATGCTGTAGATCCATCCCAGTGTAGTTCAAATGTGTCCACCTCCTGGGTTTGTGGAGATAAGGACTGAACTATGTGAGTTGGCTGGCCTTCGGTGCATGCAATGTCAGTAAATCCATATTATCAACCCCTACGTTTGCCAAACCCATTTGCCAGGAACCTTGACTAACAGATTGTTAATGGTGTCAATAATGTCCCAGCGAAGCCACAATGTGCTGGGAGCTGGTGGGAAGCTTAGGCATGGACAGACAGAAAATATATATTGCTTCAGAAGAGGGGAAAGAGAACAGGACTTGGGAATTTCGTTTTGTAACAACAAGTTCTTTAAATTATTGCTAATTATTCCTTGTTATTGTTGTCTAATCTTCCTAATTATCATAGAAGTGTTGGGTTTAATTCTCCTTTTACAGCCACGGGAAGAGTATTTTCAGCTGCCTTCCAACAGTCAGTCATGAAAACTCTGCAAAAGCATTCTGTCAATATGGGGTAGAAGGGATGTTATGATCCAGTTTTAAGGTTCTTAGAAATGTCTCTGCCCAAATTAAGGTGCAAACGAGACCATATGCCAGTGACAATAGTAAGGGTTTTATTTGATGATAAATATGAGAGAGAAAGAGAGAGAGAGAAGAAAGAAAGGAGTAGAAAATAGGTGGGGGGATAGAAAGAGTGACGGGGACAGAATAAGAGAAATATCACCACTCTGAATCCCAAGACATTCCATTGATCCTCTCCAGCTG
>VZRS01005634.1:338-12081 GCA_013398055.1 Ifrita kowaldi
TCCACGGATGGGGAGGTACGGGGGAATGGGAGGGGCTGTGGGATGGGACGAGGGTGGTGACGTGATGTTACTGTGTGTGTCCCCCCAGCATCAGGAGAGGACGGAGGGGGTGGGGGGCAGGCGGGATCCCTCCCTTGGGGGCGGCAGCGACCCCCCCCTTGGAATGTCCTCGGGTCACCCCAGTTCTCTCCCTTCCCCCTCCCTCCCCCCCGGCAGGGTCCCTGCGTCTGGGTGATGGCGGCAATGGACGCGGGGGGGGTGTCGGCCCCCCGAGACCCTTCTGATCCCCCGCAGCCCCGGGATTCCCCGCTGCTCGAGGGTCCCCCCACAGGTGAGACCACCCCCCCTCCCCCAAAAGAGGCCTCTGGCCACGGTAAGAGGTTCTGAGGGGGCCCCCTGGAATCACGGAGGAGGGGTGGGTGCTTTTTTGGGGGTTCCCTGGGGACCTGTGATGGGGGGGAACCTGCCCCCGTGGTACAGGGAGAGCTCAAACCTGAGGGAGGGACCCTGGTCCCGGGGGGTCCCAGGGATGTGGGGGGATTGCGGTCCCATGGTGTGGAGGGACCCCGATCCCGGACTGTGGAAGTGACCTCATCTCAGGACAAGGGAGTCCTAGGAATGTTGGGGTGCCCCATTCCCATGGCACAGGGGTACCTCAATTCCAGGGTAAGGGGGGACCCAGAGATGTGAGAGTGTCCTGTTCCCATTGTGTAGAGTACCTCAATTCCAATGTATTCCCATTTCCCATGCCCCAGGATACGGGGGTGTCACATTGCTGTGGCATGGGGGTGCCCCAATCCCAGGATATGGGAGTCCCAGGAATGTGGGGTTGTCCTATTCCCATGGTGTGGGGTACCCTATTGCCAGGGTATGGGGGTGTCCCAATTCCAGGGTAAGAGGGTGCCCTGATCCCACAGCTCAGGGGTACCCCAGTCCTGGAGTGCAGTGATGTCCCATTCCCATGGAATGGGGTACCCTGATCCCAGGATATGGGGGTGCCCTGGTCCCAGGATATGGCAGCACCACAGTCCCAGAGTTCAGGGTCAGTATCACCTGATTTGGGGGTGCAGGGTTGTTCTAATCTCATGGCATGGGAGTGCCCCAATATTTGGGTGCAGGGTTGTCCCAGCCCCATGGCATGGGGATGTCCAAGTTTGGAGGTGCAGTGATGTCCCCATCTCGTGGCATGGGAGTGCTCCAATATTGGGGTGCAGGGATGTCCCAATCCCATGGAATGGGGGTGCCTTGATTTTGGGGTGTAAGAATGTCCCAATCTCACATGATGGGGATGTCCCAATATTGGGGTGCAGGGTTGCCCCAAACCCATGGTATGAGGGTGCTCTGATTTTGGGGTGCAGGGGGGTTTCTAGGTACCCCAACTCCATCCCTGGTTTCCAGAGGGAATTTGGGGTCACCTCTGGGTGGTACCACCCCCATGTCTGTCCCAGACCCTTGTCTGGGTGGAAATGGGGGGGTTGGGGGGAACTGAACTCTGGCTTTGGAATAGGATAGGGATGGGGGTAGGAAAGGGGAGGGGGAGGCAACAAGGATGGGGAAAGGGGAAAAGGGATGGAGAAGGTGGAAAAAGGTTTGGGAAGGGGAAGAAGGGATGGGGAAGGGGGAGAAGGAATGGAGAAGGCTCAGAGGGGCTGAAGAAAGGGAAGAGGGGATGGCGCAGATAAGGATGGGATAAGGAAGGGGAAGAGAGGATGGGAAAAGGGGAAGAGGGGCTGGAGAAGGTGGAAAAGAGGATGGGGAAAGGACAGTGGGGATAGAGAAGGTACAAATGGGATGGAGAATGTGGAAAAGGAATGGAAAAGGGGAAGAGAGGATGGAGAATGGGCAAAAGGATGAGGGTACCAGTGGGACCACGATGGGACAAAGGGCCTGGAGCAGGTGCCAGTTGGACAGGGCAGGTGGGGATGGGAAGGGAAGGGACAGAGGAATTGGGGCAGGTGTGGATGGGATGGGGCACGTACACATGGGATGGGGAGAGAGATTGGAGCAGGTGCTGATGGGATGGGGCTGGCGCCAAAGGGCCCCAGGCCCCTTCCCAACCCCGCCAGTGTCCGCCCCTGTCTCCCACAGCCCATCCCGGCCAGGCCCGGCCACGCCGGAAGCCCTTCAGGCCCCCCGTGGGGGGACCAAGCCCCCTGAAGGAGCTGCTGGGGCCGCAGGGGGCTGGGGTGCGCCCCACTATCTGCGGGGAGTGTGGGAAGGGCTTCAGCCGGAGCTCAGACCTGGCGCGGCACCGCATCACCCACACCGGGGAGCGACCATTCATCTGCAGCGCCTGCGGGAAGGGCTTCAGCCAGAATTCCAACCTGGCCACACACCGGCGTATCCACACCGGGGAGAAGCCCTTCGGCTGCCGGGACTGCGGGAAGCGCTTCGGGGAGGGCTCAGCACTGGTACAGCACCGGCGGACGCACACCGGCGAGCGGCCGTACAGATGCGGGGAATGCGGGAAGAGCTTCAGCGTCAGCTCCAACCTGCGGCGACACCACCGTACCCATGGCCGAGAGCGGCCCCACCTCTGCCCCGAGTGCGGGGACACTTTCTGGAACCCCGGCCAGCTCCGGAGGCACCGCAGGGAGCACGTGGTGTGAGGGGGAAGCGGGGTGGGCATGGGGACAGGGACATCTGGATGGGGATCTGGACACCTGGATGGGGGTGGGACACATGGATGGGGATAGGGACACTGTGATGGGGACACCAGGATGGGGATGGGGAGGATGAGATGGGGATGGAGACAAGGACACTAGGCTTGGGACACAAGGATGGAGACACCAGGATGGCAATGGGGACACTGTGATGGGTACAGGGAAACCAGGCTGGGGATGCTGTGGTGGGAATGGGGACACCAGGATCAGGATGAGGATACCAGGATGGGGACACCAGGATGGGGACAGGGACACCAGGATGAGGACCCCAGGGTGGGGACAGGGACCCTGGAATTGGGGTGCATGGATCTGCTGACATCATCAATAAAAGGTCCCCAAGCAGCCTTGTCCCACCACACAGATTTGGGGACTCCCCCCAATGGGCGTCACCCCCCAGGGGGTGATGACAGCATCTTCCCACTGCAAAGTCTTGGGGTCGCCAAGTGATCCCAGTGTGGCCACAGGGAGCTTTTTCGGTTCCCCCAGGCAGGGCAGATCCAGTGCCAGCACAGGGCACCTGGAGGAAAATGGGAGTGACACGGGGATGCCCCACTCACACACACTGGCACCTCCAGACACTCTGGGGGGCTCTGGGAGTGGGGGTTGCAGGAGGAGCACACCAAAATCCTGATCTCACAATCTCGGAATCCCACAATCCCGCTCACAATTCTCTGTCCTTTTTGCATAATTACAACAACTTTTAATTTCTGGGGGACAGGAAATGCACCCCCAGAACATCAGAAGGTGCTCAGGGATTTGGGGGGTGCAGGGGGCACCCCAAAACCTCAATCCTGCTATTCCATGATCCCGGTGATTCCTTGATCCCACTCATGAACCTCTGGCCTCACTGCATAATTCTAACCATTTTTATTACTGGGGGGCAGGAAATGTACCTTTTGGACCCTCAGGAGTTCTTGGGGGGGGGGGCAGGGGGCACCCCAAAACCTCATTTCCATGATCCTGGAATCCCTCAATCCTGCTATTGAACCCTCTGGCCTCATAGTGCAATTCCAATCGTTTTTAATTCCAGGGGGCCAGGAAACACTCCCGCAAAACCCTTGGGAGGGTCTTAGGAGTTTGGGGGGGGTGCAGGGCACACCTTAATTCCTCAATCTCTATATCCCACAATCCCATAATCCTAGAATCCCGTGACCCCTCTGGCCTTGTTGTGTAATTCCAGTCATTTGTAATTCTGTGGGGGAGGCAGCAGAAAATGCACCCCCAGATCCTTGGGAGGAGGAAAAAGAGTTCAGGGGCTTGCGGGGTGGAGAGGGGGCACAGGGAGCACCACAAGAGCCCAATTCTGCTGTCCCATAGTCCTGGAATCCCATGACCCTTCCAGCCTCATTGTGTAATAATTCCAACCAGTTTTAATTATGGGGCTGCTGGGGGGCGGGCAGGAAGTGCCCCAATAAAACCCTCAGGGGGGCTCAGGAATTTCCGGGGCGGGGGGCAGGGGAGTGCCCCAAAACTCTGATCCCACTATTCCCTGATCCCAGAATCCTTTGATCCCGCTACCAAACCCTCCAGCCTCCTTGCATAATTCCAACTATTTTTAATTACTGGAGGGCAGAAAATGCACCCCCACATCCTTGCAGGGAGGGGGAACTCAGTGGGGTGGGGGGCACAGGGGACATCACAAGACTCCAATCCCAAAATCCCATGATCCTGTACTCTCCTGATCCCACCATTGAAGCCTCTGTGCTCTTTGTGTAATTCCAACAATTTTTAATTTCGGAGGGAGGTGGGGGGTGGGGGGGGCAGGAAACGCGATAGTAAAAACCTTGGGGGCCTCAGAGATTTGGGGGGTGGTGTAGGGGGCACCTGAAAACCCCTACAATCACGCAATCCCATCCTGGAATCCCTAGATCCCACTCACAGTCATCTGGTCTTGTGCAATTCCAACAATTTTTAATTCTGGCGGGAGGAGAGAGGGAGCCAAAATGCACCTCCAGAGTCAGGGAGACTCAGGGCATTGGGGGGTGTCTTAGTTTAAGACAATTTAAGGGGGGACACTCTGAAATTATTTGCTTCCTGTCAGTTTTAACCTATCCCTTTCCACCAATAAGAATAAGAGAAATAAGAGAAATGAGTACAAGTATATATGAGAAAATAGCAGTTTACTAAAAAAACCGAAAGAGCAACAGGCAAAAACTAACAGTAAATAATCACTGGATACAAAATTGCTAAATCTCACAAACCCCACAGGAACAAAGAGAACCCCAAAATTGTGGAGTGATCCGTACACCTTGATGATGCTGGCCACAGGTGACCCTGTGTATGGAGACAAAGGGAAAATGGCATTGGCCCTCACCTCCCTTATATTTCCAGCAGCGGAAACTCCATTGGGAAAGGTTGCTGATGCACTCTGACAGCTGAAATTTGTTCAAGGGCCAAAACTTGTGGAGGGACATCACCCTACTTGCAGCACCCATCTGGGGCAGCATGGACTCAGTGCTTTCTTGCTCCGGCCTGGAGGGGGACTTTCCACTCCACAAAAGGCAGACGTGTGCTGCAAAATTCACTCTGAAACAGTTAAAACTGTTGTGAGTAGAGCCAAGATGCAGGAGAGAGGCAAAAAAACCCCCAAAAAGCAGTGTTAAGCAAAAGACATGAAGCAAGAGAACTCTGCTCGGGTGCTCAGACCTTAAAAACCCTCCGTGGGGCCGCCTTTCGACTGCCTCCAGGACACTATATTGCCAAGCTTTCATTCCTGTGGAAAAAACTCTCCTTCACAGTAAGGCGCCTATGGCCAAGACTGGGATTCCACCTTCCAAAATTGCTAACATCAAAGGATTTCTCCCAGACAAAAGCTGCCAGGACCAATGGCTCTGGCTGGTCTTGGACTCCAGGAGGCTGCCTCTCAACTGTCCCCAAGACACTGCGCTGCCGCACTTTCCTTCCTATGGAAAAGGGCCATCACTCACAGTCAAGAAACCTGGGGCCAAAAGTGGGATTCTGCCTCCTAAAATTGCAAGAGCAAACGGCAACCCTAAACCTGACCCTAACCCTAATCTTTTGCAGCACAGAGCCAGAGTCTGAAAGTGGGATCCTGCCTCTTAAGATTGTGAATGTAGGAGGATTTCTCCAAGACAAAAGCTTCCATGAACTAGGGCTCAGGCCGGCCTTGGCCCCCCGGGGGTCTCCTGTGAACTGCCCCGAGACACTAAGCTGGCAAGCTTTCCTACCTGTGGAAACGAGCCACCACTCACAGCATGGAGCCAGGGTCTGAAAGTGGGATTCCCTGTCCTACAACTGTGAACGTCAGAGGATTTCACCTGGACAAAACTGCCAGGAACTAGGGTGCTGGCTGCCTTTGAACTCCCAGACAGTACCTCTGAGCTGGTCTTGAGATGCTGGTTTGCCAGGTTTTCCTACCTGTGGAAAAGAGCCGCTTTTTGCAGCAAGGAGTCAGGGTCCGAAAGTGGGATACTGCCTCCTGAAATTGTGAATGTCGGAGAATTTCTCCCAGAAAAACACTACCATGAACTACATCTCCCTGGCCTTGGACTCCCAGACACTACCTCAGAACTGGCCTTAAGACACTGGGTTTCTGGGTTTTTCTTCCTGTCAAAAACGGCCATCGTTTCCAGCCAGGAGCCCCAGACAGAAAGTGGGATTCCATCTCCTAAAACTGGAAATGTTGTAGGATTTCTCCAAGACAAAACCTTCCAGGAACTAGGGGTCTTGCTGGCCTTGGACTCCCAGTGGCCACCCTCAAACAGGCCTTGTGACACTCGGTTGAGAGATTCTCCTTCCTGGGGAAAAGAGCCCACAACTGGAACCCCCCTATTGTCATGGACAAAAACAAAAGCAAAAATCCTTAATTTTTGTGTTGTGGAAAAGCAGTTGAACAGATTTGTACAAAGGTTGAAACACAGTTCTTCTCCCGCAAAACCCACCTGAACTGACTGAGGTAACACACAGGTGGTGCACTGGATCTTCTGGGTTATTATTAAGTCTTGCTAGATGTTTTTGATTAGGTTACGTTGCAGTGGATCTGTACCAAAAAAGTCATGTCACAAGTCACAAGTGAAGTCACAAAAAAGTGAAGCACAAGAAGCTGTGCTGCAAAACCCGGTGGCCTTGGTGTGCCCCTGGCTGTACCTGTTCAGGTCTTCACCTGCTGTGCTGCCTGTCAGAGCAGTGGGGATGGGCAGATCCAAAGAGCTGGAGTTAAACCCCACGGATGTATTTCAGAGCAGGCAGGCAGTACCAAGGCAGAGCTGCTTAGGGATGGCAGGCAGAAACTGAAGCCTTCACAGGGAAAGGTCTGATCACAACAATCCTCTTATTTTTCCCCTCTGTGACAGCAGTTGCCCTTGTTCATTCCATCTATCTGCAGGGAGTAAAAATTGCCTTGGGGGTTTTCTTCCGGGATCAGCAATCCATTTCCTAATTGCAATCCTTCAAACAAAACTGTTCAATGCATGAGAAAAGAAGATGCTGCAGATGGAGTGATGGGAATGGAGAGTCCATAGTGAATATTGTCTGGTGAGTCTCCTGATGTGCCTGATGTGTTGTCACCAAGTGACCTCATTCTGACTTAAACTGTCTTGAAATGTGCTGGAAATACAACTCAGACTACAAAATGCAAGTAAGAAACTGTGTTCCCAAGGCACTGTTTTAGGGGTGTGCAGCTTCTGAATGACACAAGTAATTCAGATTCCCACAGAAACCGGCTGGGCCATGGCTCTGGAGCAGGAGTGTCAGAAAAGTGGCATGTTCACTGCCACCTTTTTTGTCATTTTCCTCAGAACACTCAAGATCAGAACGAAATGGTGTTCATGCCCCACTTGCAAACCACAGAGCAGGATAAAGGTGTAACTGGGTATTTTTTTGTTGCTCTATGTACTCTCTTAATGATGCACTGGAGTGCTCTCGCTCATGGCAATATAATCTGCATGTAACAGCTTCCCGTGCCTGTCCGCGCAGCTGAGTCAGTCCCTGAGCGTCCCCTGGAATCCTGGGGGTTGGAAATGCCCTTTGAGAACACTGGGTGCAATTGCTGCTCCAGCACTGCAAACGCCACCCCAAGTACCATCCACTGAGACGAGTTGGGGTGAGGGCTGCAGGCACTGACAGCGTCGTTGCTCAGGGGCAGCAGGGCTGGCAGTCACCAGAGGGGCTCCAAAACCCCTTCCCTTCTCCCCAGCCTTCCCAAGGAGGATGGCTGGTCTGGAGAGGCCAGCGTGCAGGGGGGAGTGGCCCAAAGCCAGACTTGGGACAGTTTCCCTACAGTTCAGGGAACCTGAAGCACCTCTGACTCCGGTGTACCCACCACCTTTTTGTGTAGGTTTCTATGCACTTGGAAAGAGATTTTGGGATTTACCAATGAATTCAGTGAATTGTCCCAGCCAGAGACTTTTTGCTGACTTAAAAGTAGCTTTTAAACCCCAGAACAGCAGGGTTTGTAGTATTTCACAATAGCAGAGTGAGACCCAAGGGATTATCCTGTTCGGTGATGCAGCTGCCCGCAAGAGACGTCATCTGGGACAGCTCTTGCCATCAGGTGTTTTCCTCTCTCCATGTTCTCGTGAGCTTCGCGTCATTGGCCTTCTTCAAGTCTCAATGTCATCGTGAATCTTCTCACCCAAGGAGCGCTCCTTCGGGTCTGGAGCGATCACCAGTCTCAGTTCTATCTACTCATCGGCATAGCCGCATTTGAGCGCTTGTGAGTGTAGCACGCCTGCATCTCACATCTCGGCCATTTGTCACTCAGTCACATTTTGTGACATCATTTTGACCTTCAATGGCAGAGTCCTTCTCTAGATATCCCTTTATATGGCCTGGCAGTCATTGCCTCTTTCTCTAGGCCTACCGTTCTAGCATTCGTTCAATAGCTTTGGCACTAACTTCTTGTAAAGAGTTATATTTCACTGTTACGTGCTATTGCTGTAGAGCCTTCTTTCCTTCAGCATCATCAGCCTCTGGCTCATCTTGCACTAGGAATCTTGGGTCCATAAGGTGAAACTGCTGGGCAGTTTCAACTTGTGTCTATGTTACGTTGTTTGTTTCTATGTTATGTTGTTTCTGTCTGTGTTATGTCGTTTGTAGCCATCGTCTTTTGTGTCATAGGGCTTTATTTTATCTTGGTCAGTGTGGCTGGTTTTGCCCTAGGAGTACATCACGGGCCTCGGATGCCATCATGTCCGAGGTTTTTACACAGTCTACTTAATCAGCATCCTTCCGGGCTGTATCGGCAGCAAGGGTCTCTACTTGAGTCCTTTCCCGGATCAGGCTTATTCCAGTATCTTTACATTTTTACTATATGAGACCAGAAAAAGTACACAAGATGTTCTCATCCACCTTCCTCAGTTTTGGTAGTACCTTCTTTTGATGTGCCATTCCTTGGACTTCTATGTGGAGTGTCTTAGACCCTCCTCACGTGACTGGGGTAGTTCTGTAGGTTCCATTGCCTCAGAATGAATAGAGCTCAAGAACTAATCTTCTGGAAAATTATCCCAAATCCTCGTGTCATCTTTGCTTATATTTGGTGCACCGCACGTCTGTGTGCCAGTTATGCTTGGAGCTGCCCTATCCTGGCACGTAGAGTTAGATAGAACAGTTATAAAACTTCATGGTTCATCTCTTGTCTATGGGCTTTTGGGTGGAAAATTTGTGGGCCCGGTGTGGAGATATCTCCTAGCTGTCAGATAGCCACTTGTAGACTGCCTCATGTTGTCATGCAGGGTCCTGAGGCAGATTCCGATCTCTGTGGTCACTGATGTTACTGATTTTCCCAGAATCTATTATTTGATGTCAAGGGGCAGCAGTTGGAAGATATATCAAAGCATCTTCTTCAGTGGAGTGTTTTGAGTAAGGGCTGCAGTCAGTGTGTAAGCTGAAGGAGGGGTGTCTGTGTGTGAGAGCGTGTATCTGTGTGTGTGAGCATGTGGCTGCCTGTGTCTGTGTTTGTCTGGTTGTGTCTGTGTGTGAGTGTATGTCTATTGACTGGTTCTAACCTCGTGTTTGTGATTTTTGTCTTTCAGGTTTTTCAACTAGTTTTTAAATTTAGAATACAAAAACCCCAGCTGGGGGACTTTTTTTCCCTCAGCTGGGTTTTTTTTCCTCAGTCCCAGCCAGTCTGCAAGGTGACTTTCATTGACAAGGTTTGGGTGCAGATCGTGCCAGGACAGGGGTTTTGTCAGGCAGGACAATTTTTTTTGAGGCTCCCAGGAACCGCATTGCTGCGGAGTGCTGCAAATGTGCGCTGATGGCCGGTGGTGGCTGGGGAGTAATGGGGTGGTCGAGATAAGAGTGAGGGTATGTTTGTGTGTAGAAGGTGTGTGTGGTGGATGAGTGTTGTGTTCTCTGCATCGTTTTTTTTTTTGTTTTGGGTTTCCTGTGATGTAATAATAATACAAAATGTAATAAATTTCCCAGAAATAGAAAAATGGTTATATTGTGTTGATATGTATTTGGCCTGTATTGCCCTGTATTATTCTGTATTTGTGTTTGTTGACACTCTGTATGTAAATCGTACTTTTACTGGTGTATATAGATTGTATTTGTACTTGTACTGCCTTCAGGTTAGGAATTGTATAGATTTCTTTACAGAACAAAAGCAAATTCAATATACACAGATAATGTTTTGCATTGTGCAGCCTTCTGTTTGTATACATTGTTGTTTCCATGTGTTTTCCTGAAGCGCAAATAAAAAAAGTCATTCAATAAAGTTGAACAAACCCTAATAAAGATATCCCCCACCCTTTTTGTCTCCTGTCTTTCTTTGGTGTGGTTTAGTCATTTTTCTTTGTCTCCTAGGTCTGTCCTCTTTTTCTGCCGTCTCCTCAATTTCCTCTGTTCTCCTTTTGTCTTGCATTTCACTGTATGTCTCACTTTGCTTCTCACTTTACTTTTCTGTTTCCCATTCTGTTTCTCTTTCACACTTTATTTCCTCTTGCAGCCTGTACGCTGCGCACACAAGCCCGGCACTCTGCGCCTTCGTTCTTCCCCTTTTGCACCATGTTGCGCTTTCATTCTGCCGGAGGCCAACAGTTGCCTACTTCTCGCACAGAGCACTGTGCCGGCAGCGAAACGCTCCAGCGCACTGCTTCTGCTGAAACATGCCTGGGCTATGCCGCTTCCCGCTCAGCGCTATAGACCACCACATTCTGCCTCTCTTGTAGTCTGAACCTTCTTTCCCAGTTTGAAGTACCACTGCACATGTTACAGCCTCACGAGGACCAAAGATCTGGATAGATGTCTCGCACAGAAAATTGTGCCAGGACAAAAGCACGTTCTTCATTACCCCTTCTTCTTTGCAGATTGTGGTGCTCTGTTGAAAGTCTTGGACATAGAAAGACTAATGCAGCAAGTGCTTGTCTCCTGGCACATTTGACTGAGTGAAAGCTAGATGGACAGTTTGGACTCTGTGAAACACAAAAAGTATGACTGGTCTTACAGCTGAGGAAAAACTGTGCACAGCACACTGTAGATACGTGCAGAAAACAGGCTGAAAAGCCACAAAGCTGAATGCCATCGGTGGGCTTCGGTTTTGGCCAGCACACATACAGCGAAGAATGAAGCCGCAGAGCACCGTGCTTGTGTGGGTAGTGTACTGAATTGCAAAAGTCCAGCAAAATTCATAAATTGGAGTCAGCTGAGAATGTTCTTCCTGCTTCAACTCGTATATTGCCCACGTTGAACTCCACCACACAACCTGGATATATGCACTTCCATACACCTATAGGGTTACACATCTGGTCCAAGCAGCAATAGCTCCCGTGAGAAGTAAGCATTAAACAGAAAATGTTCCTAAATCACTCACTTCTCCAAGCAGTCTTTAAACTGTGCACAACACACTGCAGCTCTGGACCTTCCTTCTCAGACAGACCTGCCGTCACATTTTTCTCTCTCACAGCTCCGTTGCCAAAGTCCAGCAGTTGCTCCCACCAAATAGGCTCTAAAGAAAAAGCCAGTGCTGGGCTGCACCTCCCCCTTGCCCCATGACAGCCACAGCAAACACACTTCTGCATTACATACTGTCTTGTTTTGAAAGACAGGTGTCTGCCAAGGAAGGCAGGAGCCTCCCCTGAAACGGAAAATGCAATTGCCTTGCCTCCGAATGATTATAA
>VZRS01005635.1:0-70961 GCA_013398055.1 Ifrita kowaldi
GCTCCGCCCCCCGCAGCCCATTGGCTCCGCCTCTCGCCCAGGACACGCCCCCAACGCGCGTTCCTCAATGACCCCGCCCAGGCCACGCCCCCACAGAACACGCGCTCCCTGATCAGGCCACGCCCCCCGCGCTCCATTGGCCGCCGGAGCTGCCCCTCGAGCGGGGTCGGGGCGTTGGGAGCGGCCAAGTGCGCGGGCAAAGGGAGCGGGGCAAGGGCCGGCTGTCCTGGGACTCGACCGAGTGTCCGAGTGGTGACCAAGTGCACCAGGAAGGCGTCAAGTGGCCTGGGGGGATGCCCAAGTCCAGGGATGATGACATCAAATGCCCTGCGGCCGTGGCACCGAATTCCCACGGCGGGTGGAGCCAGGAGCCCCAGGGCTCCCAGCAGTGTCCACTGTTTGTGCTGCTCTGTCACATGTAGGGGTCAGTTCCCATTGCGGCACTCACGTCCCAGGCGCGGGGACAGTGCCCTGGACAGGTCACCTCCTGCCCGGCCCCTGGCCCCAGCCCCACACAGCCCCAGGGCTGCGCTGTCACCTCCATCCTGCATCCGCATCTTCTTCCTCCAGTCCGACCGCCACCCACGCCCGCCGTGTCCCGCGGTGTGCGGCAGGAACAGCCCGGGACTGCCCCGGGGAGGAGCCCACCCACCACCGGGGCAGCGCCTCCTTGTCCTGGCCTGCCCATTCCGCTCCCACCGGGCGGGGGTCACTCTGCGCTGCCCCTCGGCGACAGACGACAGGAGCGGGGAGTGGCTGGGAAGGAGCAGGCACATCCCGGCTCCTGCGGGGAGCCCGGAGCTGGAATTGATGATCCCTACTGGGTCCCTTCCAGCCCGAGGGGTGCCATGATGTATAATCTGCATGAAGTTTAGGTTTTGTGAAGAGCAAGAAACACCCCCGAGAAGCAGCACGATGCACAGGGAGGGGGTAGGATGTCCCCTCCGGATCACAATTCTCTGGAATGCCTGATCCAGGTGCCCGACATTGGTAGCGTTCCCCATCCAGCTGCGTTATCTCCGAAAGGGCTGTCCCTGGGAGGTCACTGCGGGAGTCCCCTGCCAAACCAACCTCTGGTGTCGCAGCGAGGACGAGGGACAAGCTCTGGGACAAGCCACAGCTGTGCCCATCGCCTCTGGCTGTTTCCAGCAGCGAAACAGACCGATCCGGCCGCTTATTAGTGACGGATTCAGCTGCCAATTAATGACGGGAAGAAAATGCGGTTCCCTGATGGAGCCGGTGGCTGCCCCGAGGCCGCGTTGGTGGCTTCGGCACCTCCTCTGCGGTCCCCGTGTCCTGTTTCTCTGCCCTTCCCTCCCCGGGGCCCTGCCCGCGGTCACTCGCGGGGACAGCTCAGCCCCGCGGCGGGCAGTGCTGGCCGGGGCCCTCGAGAGGGAGCCCTCCGCCCGCGGGACGGACCCCGCCGGGCTCCGGTGTCACACCCGGGACGGCCCCGGAGAGCTCCTGGCGGAGCGGCAGAGGACAGTGCGGGGCTGGGGGCGGCACGGGATCGGCCCCGAGGCAGCAGGGACCGTCCGCCCCCCCTGAGGACACCGGGATGGCTCCCAGGCGGCGTCCAGGGGGCTGTGACAGCTCCTGCCACTGTTCACGAGCATTTTGTCCCCTCTGCTGCCACCAGCATGGGCCCAATCCTATCCCTGTCCCTGTCCCTTGGCGTCCCCGGGAGGGCTGTGGCCTCCAACAGCGGCTCTCAGCCTCATCGTGGTTTCCACCACTAATCGAACCTTCCTTTACAAACCCCGCCCCTGGCTCTGCTGGCCCCAGGGGCTTTCCACAGCCTTGACCCGCACGGACCCAGCCCCGCATTAGTCGGTGCTTTCCCAGGCATCCCCTTGTGGGGCCGGCTGGCTCTGCCACAGCGCAGCTGTGCAAACATCTGCACCCCGTGCCACCACCACGGCTCTGGGCTGGCTGTGACCCAGCCGGGGTCTGCACTGGACCTGCTGCCAGCACTGGCTGCCCTGGGCTGTCGCCGCTGGCGGCGGGGGACAGAGGTGGCAGCAGGCTGGGGCGGGTTGGAGCGTCCCATGGCCGGTGCCGCTGTGAGGCTGCCCTTTGTCCTGACACGTGGCCTGGCGCTGGCGGGCTCCGTCTGTGTCACAGGACGTCCTGTTCCGATGGTGCGGCTCCTTGGGGCGCTGTCCTTGTCCCCTGTCTGGGGACAGGGCTCTGTCTGTGCCCTGATGGGGTGCTGGGACCCTGGAGCCCAGTTCAGCTGCCCTGCTGGAGTGTCCTCACCACCCCTCAAAGGGAGCTGGGGGGATGTGTGTCCCCAAGGCAGGAGCTGAGCACCCCGAGCCCACAGACCTCTGGTGGGGCCTTGCCTGCCCTCCCTCCCCAAGGAGCTGGTGCAGGGGTGGAAGGGTAGCTTAGGTGGGTCCCTCACCCTCAAATCTGTCACTAAACTGGGACAGGAGTTGGGGGAACCCAGGTCTGTGCTGGGTTTGGGCCAGGCATCTCCAGGGTTGGCGATGTCACCTGGCACCAAACCTGCCTGCAGGTCCCCCCTCTGAGCCTTTCTGGACCCCCGGGTGAAGAGTGTGGTGGCACTGGTACCCTGGGCAGGTGGGCTTGCATGGCCCAGGGCCTGTGCACGGCATCCCTGGCACGTCCTTGGCCCTCGGGGTGGGACTGATGCTGTCCCCCTGGACATCCCAATGATGTTGGAATGTCCCTAAGCTTCTTCATCAGGCTGGAGTGACAGAATGCTCGGTCCCACAGCCTTGTGTGCCTCAGAGACTTCCTGGGTGGCCCACACAGCCCCTGGGTCCGGCTGTGGGGTGGATGTGTTCCCTGGGGCGAGGGGACAGATGCTTAGAGGGGGCCAACTGCGAACTTGGCAGCTTCTGGCTCAGAGCACTTTGGGGACAGTCATGGTGCTGTCACTGCAGGTTGTCAGCTCTGTGCATCTGTCCCTGCTGCAGCTTCTTGGTGGTACAGGAGCACACCAGCACCAGGGAATGTCCTCAGGGCATCCCAAGACATTCACAGCTCTGGAAAAGGGCCCTTCATGGTCCCCTGAGCTCTCTGCTGCATTTCCTGAGCTGGGAGAGCACGGACAACCATCCCATGGGGCACAATGCTCTGCTGGGTGCAGAACTGGGCAGAGCAAGGAAGGAAAACCCTGTGGGGTGACAGCCAGGTGGGATCTGGAGAGCCCCCGTGGGGAGACAGAGGCAGGAGGGAGGTTCAGGTTGGACATTAGGAAAAATTTCTTCACAGAAAGGGTGGTCAGGCCCTGGCACAGCTGCCCAGGGCAGTGCTGGAGTCCCCATCCCCGGAGGGGTTTAACAGCCCGTGGCTGTGGCACTTGGGGACATGGTTTAGTGGTGGCAGTGGCAGTGCTGGGGGAGTAGTTGGTCTCAATGATCTTGAAGAGCTTTTCCAACCTTAACGATTCTGTGATCTTTCCATGGCCGAGGAGGTGACAGACAGCAGGACAAGGCAGGGGTGGCTGGTGGGATTTCACACACCCTGGCTGGGATTGCTCTGCACTCACATCCTTAGAGGACAGAGCATTTTCCTTTCCCAGCATCCAAACGTGACTGGAATCTGTCCACCTCTCCCCCAACCCCCATCTCTCTGGTGTCCAAGGACTGTGGATTTTGCCCCCTGAACCCCGCTCAGCCTCACGAGCCCGCCTGGGTCGCTGGGCTCCTGCCCGACTTCTGAGTCTGTCAATCTCGGCGTTTCTGTCACTGACGGTGCCCGGAGCTGCTGTCACCAAACCTCCTGCCCTGGTCCCCACCGCCCGCACGGCCCGGACCGGGTGACAAGGAGGGGCTGAGCTGTAAATCAGCGCTGCAGGCGGGAGCTGGGCGGAGATCGGGGCGGCGGGAGCAGCTCACGGGGCTCACTCAGGAGCCTCACACGGCCGGGAAGGGCTGTGCTGCCTCCAGCGGGCCACGCTGCCCCCCGGCACCTGGGGTGTTCCCTGACTGTGGCTGTCACCCCGCAGGGCACTGGCCATGCCCGGGGGCCAGGAGCAGCGAGACGTCCCTGCCACGCTGAGAACATTCCCTGGCCCCTGTGCTCGTGCATCAGTCCCAGCCTGTGCACGTGTCACCTGCATCCCACCCTACCTGCAGTCCCAGTGTGCGGTGCTCCTCTCCCTCCCGCACCCCCAGTGCGTGCTGCTTCCACCCCTCTTGCATCCCCAGCCCTCGGTGCTCCTTTTCCCTGAACCTCCCGTGTATGGGCTCCAACCTCTATTTGTGCTCCTGGTGCACAGAGCTCCCACACCCCCCCTGCCCCCCAGGACACGGCAGTCCCAGACCAGCACATCACAGGGGCTCCCACACTGGTGACATTCCCATTTCTCCCTATCCCCATCCCAAATGCCAGCGGCTCCATTCACAGGGTGTGCTCTGGCTGCAGTTCTCATTTGAGCTCAGCCTCACCTCTGAGCAGCCCCACAAACCATCCACACCCCCAGCTCATGGACCTCACTCCTTGTCCCCATTCCTCCTTGTTCCCTCTTGTCCCCATTGCCACCTGCTCCTTTCCCCTGTCTGGGGACTTCCCACCCTGGCCATGTCCAACACACCCAGAGAGCTCAGGTCCCACCCACGGCCACACGTCCCCTGTTGCTCAGTCACACCCCATCACCTCCCGGGCCCATTCCCTGTCCCTCACAGCCCTTCCCACAGCCAGGTGAGCTCCCCCGGTGCTGTGCCCCGTTCCCATTCCCACAGGCAGTGCCATGACATCACTGACACCTTGGCACACCTTGGCACACCTCAGCCCTGTGAGTCAGCTCCCTCCTGGGACAGCACCTCTGAACTCATCATCCTTCGTGGAACAGCACCCTCGTGACTCAGTGTCCTCAGGTCCACCCCAGGAGCTCCCTGTTCCCACCCTGGGACACAACGTGACTCGCTAGTCACATCCCTGCCACTCCTGGCATTCCAGGTGTGGCTGCAGCACAACCCCTCGGCTCCGTGCAAATCCACCTGCCCACGTCCCCAAATCCCCCCGAGCACCTGCCCTGACACCAGCCTGGCTGTCCAGACCACTCTTGTGAGCCTCAGCCCAGCTCCAGATCTCCTCCCTGGGACGCCCCTGTTCCGTCCCTGCATCTTGGGAAGTGACTGCCACCTCCTGGGAAGAACAAGGCACAGGCTGGGTGAGATCCAGGAGGTGGAAATTGAAGTCAATAAAGCCCAGCTCAGTAATAAGGTGCAAACTTTCACTGGAGCAGGAATTAATGAGTGGATTAGTGGCTGTAAATAAACAAAGGATTTCTTGTGACTTGTAAAAGATGACTCAGTGCTTCTGGGAAGGCTGGCTGCTCTCCAAGTGATCCTGGTGATGCCAGGGCAGTCTGGACCTTACATGTTGAGGTTCATCCTGATGATCCTGAAGCACTTCTGGACATGTGGTGAGGTCAAGCCACCTCAACGCTGTCTGCACAAGGGCTGCGGTGGTATTTGGGTATCTGAATCCTAAACAGCAGTTTGTAACTTCCTCCACCAACTCCCAGCTCCATGGATATTCAAGAAGGAGGATGGGCTGCTGTGTCCAATTGCTGTTATTTATTTTATCCCCAGGCTCTTGCAGTATTTCCTGGAGCCCAGTCCTTCCTTTCTGGGGGACATCCCTGAATCCCAGCTCTGCTGTGAGCCCAACAGATTGCCATTGGCAGGAGAGATGGAGAATCCCTGTGCTGCTTCATCCCCTACTCATCCTGCCCAAATGAGGATTTGGGGGGGGTTCCCTGTGGGAGTGGAGCCAAAAAAGGTCAAACCATTACCATTTTCTTGAACTGAGCTGAACCTGAGCTGAGCTTTGCCAACTCCAGCTGGAACCAAATCACCAGACTTGGACCATGTCACACATCCAGGGAAAGCAAGCAGAGAAGTTGCACAAGTGGTTTGGAGTGAGAGCAATGGAGTGGGAAGGTGTCAGTGGGTTGGGTGACAATGACTGTGGGCTGAGAGTTCCTAGAATCCTAGAAAGGTTTGGGTTGGAAGGGACCTTGAAGACCAACTCGTTCCACGCCTCTGAGTTCATCCATCCTAGAGCTCGATGACATCTTTGCTTGTTGTTGAAATGATGTCAACCCATCGCTCCTGGCTGTTGAGTCTTGCCCTCCCTTTGCCGAGGATTGCAGCTCTGGAGGACTTTGCCGGAGGATTACATCTTTGGATTTCCTGGCGGAGCCGCTCTTCTGAATGCTCTCCAGCCTGCGCTGATCCAGATGACCTGGTTGGGCAGGCAGTGGTGGGTCTCTCCGAACTCGCAGTTGCAGCTGGAAGAGGGTGTGCAATCAGAGTCTTGGAAAAGGGAGGGAGAGCAGCAAAGCGAAGGCTGCAGGCTGGGAGCTGCTCCGTCACAGCTCCTGGGAAGCATGTGTGAGGGACAACCCCACGGGGAGCCGCCCGCTCCTCCAGAAACAGATCTAAGGGAGTAAGTTCAGGGAGAGGCCAGGAATCTGGCAAAATGGAAATCTTGGGAATTATCTCAAGAACAAGGAGGAGGAGCCCAGACAGCGGAAACAACTTTAAATCATTCGAGACAGGGTAACAGGAGTGCGTGGGCAGAGGCAGCACAGCCTGCTGGGGGTGGCTGATGGATTTCCCAGGGTCCAGAGGGAAGGTGAAGGTGACCCCGGTGGTCCTGGTGACCCGTGGTGGTCCCTGTGGTTCTGGGGAGGTGTGACCATGGCTGGGTGTGGCGTGGCTGCTTGGCTACCTTCCTTTTCTACCTGGGGTGGGGATTGCAGGTAAAGTCCTCCCAAAGGGCTGAGCTCTGCCTAGGCTGGGCTGGAGGCACAGGGAGCTTGAATAAATCCCGTATTCCCAAAAGCCTGATGATGGGCTTTTGTCTTACGGCACTTTGAACACTGGCTGAAGAAATCTCATCTGTGGATTATCTCAAGCAACAATTAAACTGGGAGCTCACGTGTGTTCAAAGGGTGGGTTCAGCTCGAGTTCATGGAAGAAAAATCCACCAGGGATTATCACAGCCAAAGGCTCAGCTCTGGCTCAGGAGGTCCATGAAAAGTGCTGTAAGCTGGGAAGGAATTTGAGGCTGTGTCACCCTGTGTGGGTGCTGTGTTTCTGCTGTTGGGGTGAAGTGCAGGGGAGCCTGGGGCACTGCCCCCCCTGAGCACAGGGCAAGGCAGGGAACCTCCTCCTGCAGCACTGGGAAAGGCAGCTGGGAAGGACACGTGTCCGACCCTTGGCTGCAGGAAGTGGTTTGATGCTGCTTCACAGGACCACGACTTTCCTGTTATAACGTGTGTGCAGGTGTGGTTCCCAAAACCCTCAACACCGTGGGATCCACAGACTCCACAGCCATCCCACAGCCACCTGAGAACCCTTGAGGGACCAGCTCAAAGTGGGTCTGACTTGTTGAAGAAATGATCTTCTAAAAAAGACACCCCACAACCCACCTCGGTAAGGGAGATGCCATCAGAGGAATCTTTAAAGCTGACCCTGGTGGAGAGCAGGGGCTGGAGGAGCCCCACGGAGGCTGGAGAGCAGGATCAGGATCAGGATCAGGATCAGGATCAGGATCAGGATCAGGGTCAGGAGGAACTGGGTCTGATCAGCCTCAGCAAGGGAAGGACAATTGCTCTGCTGGTAGGACAAGGATTTGGGGGTCAAGATGGCACAAAGTACCAGTACCAAAGAAGATCTCCACGCCAGGACAAGGGGAATGGCTTCCCACTGCCAGAGGGCAGGGATGGATGGGATATTGGGAAGGAATTGTTCCCTGGGAGGGTGGGCAGGCCCTGGCACAGGGTGCCCAGAGAGGCTGTGGCTGCCCCTGGATCCCTGGCAGTGCCCAAGGCCAGGCTGGACATTGGGGCTTGGAGCACCCTGGGACAGTGGAAGGTGTCCCTGCCCATGGCAGAGGTGGCACTGGATGAGCTCTGAGGTCTCTTCCAACCCAAATCATTCCATGATTCTTTGCTTCTAAGCGACCCAGGTCATGCTGGTCACTCTCCACCAGTTCCCGAAGCCTTGGCCAGTGTGGGGAGCCTTGCTGTGACCTCCCACTCCCTGGTCAGGTGTGCAGCCCCCAGCCCCGGGTGCCTGCAGGCTCTGTGTGCAGCACAGATGCTCTGGGCCATGCCAGACCCTCTGTGTTTCTTGGCCCCCGGCTCCTCGGCCATCTCGCCAGGTATGTAACTATCCCAGCTATTTCCTGCTGTACTGCAAGAAAAAATGAAAAAATTAAATCATCCAACCTTTGGCCCTGTTTGATACAAAGCCAGGCTGCAGCATTGCAGACGGATTGCGTGTGGTGGCAGCGCCGCCAGCACCCCGTGCCCTGCCTGTTCCCTTTGGCAAGGGGAGCACGAGGGGCTGCCATGGACGTGGCCTGGAGCCAGCTCCCATCGCAGCCCGAGTGATTTATGGCCCGCGTTCCTGCTCCTGACAGGCACATCCTGGGATGCTGTGCTCCTGCACCGCCTGCAGAGAGGGACTGTGGCTGTCTGGGGCTGCTGCTGTCCCCTGGAGCTGCCCTGACCCTGGCAGAGAGGGGCAGCTCCCACCAGTGCTGCCGGCAGAGTCCGGGGTGAGGAGGGACCCCCTCATTTCCCAGGGACTCCTTTATGTTCTCTGTCTTGTGATGAGTGCCGGGGGTCCAACACCCCAGGATTACACTCCATAATCCCAAACTGGCAGCCCTTGCTGCCCTGTTCCCAGGCGGGTGGGAGGGGTACTGCCCTGTGCAGGGGGTGCCAGGCTGTGCCAGGCTGGCCATTGCTCAGCACCTTTGCTGCCCGGGGCTGAGCTGGGCTGCTGGGCTTGGGTGCAGGGCCCAGAGCGTGTCCTGAGAGCCTAAACCCCCCCTAAACCCATGGGGATGTGCAGCTCGGGGCAGTGCAGCCCAGCAGGTGCTCTGCTCCTCTCTGGGACCAGGGTCACTGAGGGGATTCGCCATCCCTGGGCTTGTCCCCTGCTGCCCTCAGCGACTGTGGCTGATATTGGTGGGGAATGGACGTGGCAGTGGGGGCAAGGGCAAGCACTGGAGACCTGATGGCCACTGGGATTGCTGTACTTTGAGCTGGTGGGAGCAGTGGTTTCCTCATGCCCAGCCAGACATCGCATGGGAAGGCCAGGACAGGCTGGAGGCAGGGCTGTGTGTCTGGGTGCTGCGAGGCTGAGGCTGTGGGACAGGGTGTTTCTCCACGTGCCTCCAGATCCCATCCTGCCAGCCCCTGGTGACAGGGGCTTGGTGTCCTGTTCCGTCCTGGCTGGGCCTTCAGCCTCCTGCTCATCCAGGGATTTCTGCCCTTATGGGATGCACCCCAAGAGAGGGAATTGCCTCAGGTCTCCTCCTGTGACCAGGGATGCATCTTGCCAGGGCTCCATGACTGCAATAAAATCCCATGCCATGCCATGCCATGCCATGCCATGCCATGCCATGCCATGCCATGCCATGCCATGCCATGCCGTTCTGGGACATGCTGGGATGTGTGGGATCCCAGAGCCCTGTTTCCCCAGCCTGTGGGATCCCCCCCAGGCTGGCAGTGCTCTGCAGAGGTCGGGTGCCATAAGGACCCCACAAAAGCACCCTGGGTGCCACCAGCCCCATCCAATTGTAGGCACAGCCCCGTGCCCCTGGATCCTGCCATGGACCAGGTCTCCAGGGCTGTGTCCAGCAGGCAGGAGCTGGTGCCTGTGGAGGTATTTTGTTATTTTTTCGGCTTTTTTCCCCAGCAGAGCAGGCAAGCCACGGCCTGGATTCCAGTTTGGCTGTAATTGTGCTGTTATCTCTCCCCCAGGGTCTGGTTTCACTCATGCCTGGGGTCTCTGTGAGTGAATGGATGTCTCCCTTAGGGCTATTCCACAGCTTTCCCTGCCTCTGCCCTCTCCCCCTTCCCGTGCTGCCCTCGCTGCCCTCTGCGCTTCCCTTGGCCCCGAGCCCCAGGCCCCGCGGGGCGAAGGCTCCAGGGAAGCACCCGCGGCCCTGGATGGAGCGGCCCAGCACCCACTGTCCCTCAGCAGGGCTCAGGGCAGCGCTGGGACGGCTGAGGGGGAGCCGGGATCGGGCTGAGGGGGAGCGGGGCTCGGGCTGAAGAGGAGCCGGGATCGGGCTGCGGGGGAGCCGGGGTCGGGCTGAGGGGGAGCCGGGCGCGGGCTGAGGGGGAGGNGGAGCCGGGATCGGGCTGAGGGGGAGCCGGGCCCGGGTTGAGGGGGAGCCGGGATCGGACTGAAGAGGAGCCGGGATCGGGCTGAAGAGGAACCGGGATCGGGCTGAGGGGCAGCCGGGCTCGGGCTGAGGAGGAGCCGGGCTCGGGCTGAAGGGGAGCTGGGCTCGGGCTGAGGGGCAGCCGAGCCCGGGCTGAGGAGGAGCTGGGCCCAGCAGGGAAGGACCCCGGAGGCCGCTGTGTTTCACCGGGGCTTGCTGAGGCACCGCAGGCCCGGAGGTGACAGCTGTGGCCTGCAACAGAAGGAATGCCCGAATTTGCCACAGAACACGGGAATGGAGCCGTGGGTGGGGCTTTGCTCTTGGGCACTTCCAGAAGTTGAAACATCACCACCTCGGCCCTGCTGTGCTGGGGGAAGGGGGCTGGGCCGGACACCTCCCCAGGGCCTCTCTCGCCTCAGGTACTCCGGAATGTCCTGATTGTGCACAGCAATGCCTGTGGCAGTCCCTGAGGGGCTGAAGGCTCCGAGAGATGGCACCAAGCAGGGCTGTAGAAGAAGATCCAAATCATGAAGGAGGTTTGCAGAAAAGGAGGGCAGAAGATGCAGAATGGGTCTGCCCTGGGACCTTGACTTCGCTGCTGAGCTCTGAGCTGTTCACTGCAGGCTCTAGTCAAAGCTGGGACATTTCCCTGGCATGCGACCCTCACACCTGACCTGGCACCAGGCTGGTCCTGACTCATGGAGCTGATGGAGCTGCACAGCCTCTCCCAGGTGCCAGAGCAGGCTGTGATCCCAGACATGGTGCCTGGGATGGTCCCACTGCCCTATCATGGGCTCCTCTTCCCTCACTGTCCTCTCCTGATCTCAGGGTCAATCCCCTCAGTTTAGTTTCTCAGACCCTTCAGAGTACATTCCCCAGGGACCAGCCTTGGGATCCCAGGATTCAAGGGCTTCACTTTGCTGCTCTCACATCTCCCTGTTCAACAGCAGCCCAGCCCCTCTGGTCCCAGCATCCCCAGGGCTTGGGAATGGCCCCTGACCCCCTCCTGGGATGGCTGGCGGTCACACAAAGCAGGACACATCCCTGTGTCCCCGGCAGTTCCCAGGCACTGCTCCACACGCTGGGCCAGAGCTGGTGTGACACTGCTTGGGACACTGAGATGCGTGTGGGTGCTAATCTTTGGGGCCATCAGGCCAGGCGCTGAACCAAAATCCAGCTCTAATTGGCCTCTTCCAGTAATTCTTCCTGACAAAACAATTAAGTTTCTCAGGCAAGAGATGTTCTTTGCAAATGGTCTGTGCCAGATGCTTTTGCTTTTTTTATCTGTGGTATTTAAGGATCTTTTCCTAATACTCACTCATTATTTTATGAGGCACAGACTGGTTCTTCCTGCCCTTTTGAAGCTCAGTATCACACTCATGTTTGTTTGTTGTCTCAGGGCTTCCCTAACTGTATGTGAGGGGGTTTTTTGTTTCATTTAAAAAAAAAAAATTCAAATAAACATTCTTGATTTGCAAAGGGCTGGGCCCTGTGAGACAGGGCAGGGAACGGGATGGGCTCCAGCCCTCCCAAGCCTGCAGAAGCTGCGTGTTCTGCAGTGGGATTGAGGTCAAAGCTGGAAAAACTTGCAAGGCGGGATCACAGAGCAGGGCCCCTGTCAGACGTGGAAAACATGAGCTGGGGGTGGCCGCAGTGGGGGCATGGGCTGGCACTGCCCACAGTGCCCCCTTCATCCCTGCCCACCCCTGAAATCCTAAGGCTGCTGGGGGCTCACAGTCCTTTGTCCCCTCACCTGGGAGCTTTGTGACTCCACCTTCCTGCCATCCACTTTTAGTGGTTCCAATTCCTCCTTCGGAGGAGCCCAGCCCTTGCTTCCCCAGCCTGGGCCCGCTGAGGCTGCATGAGCTGTGCTGGGATTCTGAGGAGCTGCTCATCCGAGCTGTGCTGGGATTCTGAGGAGCTGCTCATCCAAGGTGTGCTGGGATTCTGAGGAGCTGCTCATCCGAGCTGTGCTGGGATTCTGAGGAGCTGCTCATCCAAGGTGTGCTGGGATTCTGATGCTCATCCGTGTGCTGCCCATGCCTGCCCTTCCCAGAGCCCTGCTCCAAGCAGTGTTTGCCTCATCCCCACAACCCTCCCACCTGCACCACTCTCAGGGCAGATGTTCCTGCTCCCAGGAAAGTCAGCAGCCCTGGATCTGTTGGGAGCAGCACCCCAGAGAGGCTGGCAGCTCTTGGAAGTGGAGTATTGGAGGAACAGGAGATCATCTGGATGGGGTGTGGTGTAGGGTGACACCAGTTGGGTTTTGGGGTGCCTCTGTGCTCTCTGTGGGGCGACTGGGCACAGTGCTGGGTATGTCCTAGTCCTCATGGTCTCTGACACCGCACCCAGTGACTCCAGCACTGCTGGCTGCTCTTACAGAGGATCTGGGCTGGGTGTTTGATCAGTGAGATCCCGAGTGTTACCTTGTCCGGCCTTTCTGGAGCCAGGAGGGTGTTTGGGGATGCTGCGGAGCGCAGGGTGGGGTTCTGGGGGAGAATGTCAAGGGGGAGCCCAGCTGGGGTGCAAGGTGTGGACTCGACATGAGTGGCCCCACAGCAGGTCCCAGCCCTCCTGTGCCACCGGTGCATCCCCATGGGGAGGGTACAAGCAGCTCTGGAGAGGGAGTGGTGACTCCCTCCTCGTGTGTGTCCGTCCCTCAGCCCGGGGGCTGCGCTGGACAGAAGGAAAGCCCAGGTGTCCGAGGCTGTGGCAGGTGCTCCCGCGGCTCCGTGTGACCTCTCCCAGTGGGCTCCAGCCCAGCGATTTGGTCACTCCATAAATCTCCCTTCCTCTGCCACGCTCACCACGGCGAGGCAGCCCTGACTCAGGGCTGGGAGTGTCCAGCTGCGGCTGCTATCTCCGAGGAGGAGCCGTGTGTGGGGGTGCCAGCATTTCCAGGCGAGAGACAATCGGGCTTTATTTCCCTGCCACATAGGAAAAATAATAAACATTCCTCGGGTTTGTTTTCAGGCTGCTTTGCGGAATAAATCTCAGACTGTTGTTGTCTCCCTGGGCTCCCCGGTCCCGCAGAACTGCCTGTTCTCACTCCGTGAGTCACCGACTGGCGGCACCTCCGAAATCCCGTGCGGTGCCCGGGGCTGCTCCATGCCGGCTGTGCCGTGGACACCTGGAGCAGAGCTGCTCCACATCCATGGGGAGCTCCGCTTGGCACCGGTGTCTGTCGGGATCCACGAGCCCCCCGGACACCCCTGCAGCCTGGACAGCCCTGGTCACCTTGTCCTCTGGACCTGAGTCTTCCTCTGAGGGTCCAAGTCCGACAGCATCTCCAAGGGGAAGGGGCTGTCCCACGGGACAAGGGCTCTCCAGGAGGAGGCCATCTGGAGCCAGTGGCCATTCCCATCTCCTCTGCCTCGGTGGGAAGGAGATCCAAGGGATGCTATGGCCTCTGTCCTTCTACCTGTGGGAACATCTGTCAGCAACACCCATTTGGGGTGTGGGATTTGGCCCCCTCCCACACGGTGCAGGAAGCTTGGCCTGAGGTAGACCCTTGTTCTGGAGATGTGGCTCCGTGGGGAGGAGGTGCCCACACCCCTGCCCTGGCTGGTCCCCATGGAAGCATCCCACTGCTGTGGGAGCTGTGCTGAGAGGGAAAGGTCTGTGGAACGTGCTGGGAGTGCTTCACACCACTGCTGATGCACCAGCTGGGTAACCTGGGGTGGGAGACAGCCAGAGCTGGACTGGCACCTCCTGGAGCAGCAGATCCCGGTGTGACCAACAAGCAGGGGTGATCCACACCACCTCCAAAGTGTGCCCAGTGCCAGTGTGGCACCCAAACCTTGTCGAAGTTCCTCCCACAAATGATCCCAGCATGGAAGACCACAGAGGCCCCAGAGCATGGTGTGGGCAGAGGGCTGACCCCGGACTGGGTGGTGCCTGCTGTGAGTGACCTGTGCTGATGAGCTGAGCCCCTCGGCACAGGTTTGGGGCACCTGAGTGTCCGAGCACGTCCCACGAAGGCGGGATGGAGCAGGGGAGTGTCCAGGGTGTGCACGTGGTGGGATGGTGACCTCAGCCACAGCAGCGCCATGCACGAGTCCCAAAAATAGCTGGGTTTAGAAATATGAAGTCTGCTTGTGCTGCTGCCCAACACTCGTTGCAAATGTAGTGGCAGCTCAGTCCAGTGAAACTATGGCCAGAAACAGCGCGAGTTTCAGCAAACAAACCGGCTCCAGGAATGAAGGTGGCTGGGAGGGACTCAAGGCTGCCAAAAATGTGGCGAAGGATTCAGAGGTGAATAATGAATTAAAAAACCCCAGCCTCAAAGGTAAAGTTTTTAAGTGCCTCGCAAGGAGGGAAAATGGGATGAGGAATGAATGAAACGCTGTTGCCAGGAGGGGCTGTTCAAGCCCTGGAACAGCTGAGAGAGGCTGGATGAGCACTGTGACCCCGGGCAGCAGCAGCGGCTCGGGGAGATGCGCTGGCGCAGCCCAGGGGCAGGACAGGAGCTGACACCTCGCTAATGGCCCTGGATTCCACAGGCAGCCCTGCAGGCAGCCGGGCTTCTCTCATTAGACAGGGTCGTTCAGGTGAAACGTGACTGCAGCTTGCAGGAAAGGCTCTGGGAGGGAAAGTCATTCCCTGGAGATGCCGGCTAGAGGCTTAAGGGCTCTTCTATGCAGTCAGCAACACAACTTCTCCAGAGTTTCTAAAAATCAGACAAGAACCGGTCTGTGCACAGAGCTCTGGACACTGTCAGGGTGAGGAATGAGGGGGCTCTGCTGGTGACAGGTGAATTCCTGGGCTCGGGATGGGGGATCCGTAGGCACCGGAGAGCAGCACAGCTGTGCTCGCCTTGGCCATCAATGAACAGAGTGTTTATTTGGACATCTGAAAGGTCAATTTGCTAAAATTCGAAACAATTGCTGGCGTGACCAACTGGGACTGTAAATTTAGAGTGGGAGGTGTTAGCAAAAACTGGGATTCGTTCAAGGACATCTCAACAGTGCCCCAAAAGCCATGATTTCATAGCCCAAAATAATTCTCCCAGGGAAGAAGCTGTCAGAGGCAGTTTGGACGTGTAAGTGTGGTGGCCTGCAGCTGCAGGGGGAGGACCACGCTGCCCGAGTGCTGCAGCAGGTGGGAACCAGGCGGGGCCTGGCCGGCATCTGGGGCAGAGGCAAGGAACTGAACGAAGGCCAAAGTGTTGACTTTGTTTTGCTGCCTTGGAGAGGGCAGCGTGCCTTCCCCTCTTCCTCATCCTTCTGCCTCAGCCATGGTTTCTGGAGGGGTGACTCATGCTGACAGGCCATGTCACATGGTGGGGAGGCTGGTGGTGTGGAGCTGAGCGGCCATCGGATGGGAAAGGAGACCTTGGTGGCACGTCCTGGGACAGAGGGATGATGGCAGCTGGTGAAGACCTCGGGAGGGATCTGCCTTAGACCCAGCAGAGCACCCAGGGTCCAGGCTGGGCTGCTCCTTCCACCTGGGAGCGGCTCCAGCAGATTGTCTGTGGACAGAGACAAGAGAAGGCTGTAGGAGTGGTGATGGAACATCCAGGGCTGGCAATTCAAGCAGAGTCCATCTGGCCCATGGGACACTCCCATCCGTCCTGGGGGAGACAACTCCAACACAGAGAAGGTTTCTGCTGAGAGCCTGGTATGCGTCAAAACCCAGGGTCCAGTGCTTGGGCTGGAGAAGGAGGAGCACCCCAGGGAGGATGAGGAACAGGGAGGCCTCCAGCAATGTACAGAACTGTTGGTGGTAGGAGGGGAAGCCAAAGAAATCAGTGAGCTGTCACTGGCTGATGGCAGCGAGAAGCCTTTCAGAACATACATTTAGGACAACCAAGGGAAGCCAACCCCAAATCCCAGCCCTACGTAAAACAAATGGGGCCTAATCCTAACAAGCAAATCCATCAGTGTTCAACAAACGACTCCACCCTGTGCTGGGTCAAAGCAGAGAGACACGTTCGATCCTGGCAGGGTAAAGTAATTAAATCTGTAATGAGGGAGACTGGGGTAAAGCAATTACATCTGTAACGAGGGAGACTGTGCAACCGCAGACCAGCCCCGGCTCACTGATACCCTGGAGCTGGGAATGAGCTGCTGGAAGAGCCCCTGAAATGCTGACACTGACATTGAACAAGCCTTGGAAAGACCGGACAATGCCGAGGGCTTGGACACCTGCCATGAGCCAGGGCTTGATGGCCCAGGAGGGGGCCGTGCAGCCGGACGTGGTTGTCCACTCGTCACGGACCCTGGTCCCAGGGTTGGGAATGAACTGCAGGATGCAGGGCGTGGTTTGTCCCACTTGCTCGGAGGAGCGTGGGCGGTGATGTCACCATTTTTATAGGTACTTGCACATAAAGATATTTCCTGATGGGGGACGCTTTGGCGAGCGTTGACAAATGCACGCCACGGTCCACTGGCTGCAAATCTAATTTAGACAAGCTCAGCCTTGAAACAAGCTGCAGTTTCCCACTCTTCGGGGGTCACCAGGCACTGGAGCAGATTCTGGATCCTGGGAGGATTCACCATTGCCTGGAGCTCTGCTGCACAAGGTTTTTCTGTGAGTCAGGATCCGAGCCAAGGTGTAGGGGAAATTCTTCAGGTAAGCTTTGCTGGCGAGGGTCAAATCAAGGTGTTCATCCCATTCCTTTTTGGCCCTTGTGGGAACCAGCTGGTGTGTGTACGGCTCCTTAGGGAGAATCACTGAATGACTGAGGTTGGAAAAGCCCTCTGAGATCATCGAGTCCAGCCGTGTCCCCAGTGTCACATTGACACATCTGTTAAACCCCTTCAGGAATGGTGACTCCACCACTGCCCTGGGCAGTTCCAAAGCCTGATCACCGTTTCTGTGAAGAAGTTTGCCCCAATATCCAGCCTGACCCTCCCCTGGCACAGCTTGAGGCCATTTCCTCTTGTTCTGTCCCTGTTCCCTGGGAGCAGAACCCGACCCTCACCCTCTGACTGCCCCCTCCTGTCAGGGCTTTGCCCTTTGGTAGGGGGCACCCAGCTAGGAAAGGAGCAGAGTGCTCACAGGAAAGTGGGTCCAGTTCCACGTCCAGCAGCAAAGAGCTGCTCAGACCACAGGCCACCCACGGAGGACCATGAAACCAGGATGGTGGTGGACAGTGGATATGATACAGGAGATGGACAAAGTGCAGAGGGATGGGGTTGTTATGGGATAGAGGTCTCAGCCCCCAAGGGTGGCGATGCAGAGAGGCGGCAGACGATGCTGGGGACGAGGGTACAGCTGGTGGCACTGACACCACCTGTGTGTCAGCAGAAGGAGCTCACTTTGTGTGTGAGAAGTGTTCTCCCACCTGCCCAGAACCACCCAGAGGATGGCACGGGCAGGATCAGGATCTTTTCCCAGGACACCCAGGATAAAGCTGGATGCCTGCTGCCCTTCTGCCTGGGGGCACCCTTGCGGTCCCACCACTGCCCACTCCTCCTCCTCTGCTCCGTCCTCCCCAAACCCAAGGGAGAATGTGCTGATTCTGTACAGCCCTGTGGCTGGGGCACGTTCCTCCTCCACCTTGTGGGTGCCCCTTCCTGCAGGAGCTCTGGGGAAGGGGAGGGCTCTGAAGAGGCCATTTCCATGCCAGAATAATGCCGGGCATTTTGCCTGGTGCCATTTGCACAGCTCGTGCTTTGGCTGGTCCCCAGAGCCATCCAGAGCTTTGTTTCCGTGGCACTCGTTCAACGGGAGGGAGGGAGGGAGCAACGAAAATAGACCCTGAGAGGAGAGCAGATGAGAAAGCACATCCTGGAGAGGAGGGGATGTGTCAGAGCAGCACACCTGAGCCCCAGGGCACACTTCATGGGAAGCATTGGATCACGGGCATTGGATCCACAGCACTGGATCATGGGCTGGCATTGAATCACCCCAGCAGTGGGGTCATGGACCTGTTCCCTATTCCCTATTCCCTATTCCCTATATCCCTTGGGGATGGGATCAGATGAGCCTCAAGTGCCAGGAGATGGTACCAGCTGCTCTGAAGCTCTGCCCAGCTCCTGGGAAGATGTCCTGGCAGCATGGGAAAGGACTGTGTGTCTGGAGAGCTCCAGACTAGGTGGTGGCCCCAGGGGACAAGTGTTGGGGATGATTCCTTTTCTCCCAGCACTTGCCAGGTTTGTGAAAGGGTTCCTGGGGTGCTGGGCTGGCGGTGGCATCCGTGCTGGCTCACCCGTGCGGAGGCAGCTTCCCACCGTGCCCGTGTCCCTGGATGAGGGAGCTGTGCTTGGGATGGAACCTGGGGTGGTCTCAGTGGCACCTGAGCTCCCCAGGGTTTGGGCTGCAGCACTGGGCCCCTGCCCAGCCGGGGCTCTCAGCCTGCACATCCCCAGGGAGCTGCTCCACAGCTCCCATCCATCCCCTTCCAGCCTCGGGAGAGGTGTCCCACTCTATCTCACTGTCTGGGAATTTCTCCTGACACTTTGTCTGCATTTTGCTGTCCTTATTTGCACCTCTTTAGGCTCATTTGTACCCTTACATCGTCTCCTCTTCCCCTTGGTGCCTCCCCTTCCCCCTGCCAGCTGTGCTCAAGACCCTTCCTGGACATCTCTTGGTGGCCCTGGGGCCATTGTCCAGCAGGGGTGAGAAGGGCCGTCCACCACCTGACCTCGCTCCCTGCTGACCCCCATCCCCAGAGCTGATCTCTGACCCCACCTCCACCCCCAGCCAGTTCCTCCCTGTCCTGCCCCATGCTGGCCACCACGTCCCCCACCCCGTGGGCTTGTCCCTGACCTGTCCCCAACTGCAGCTCCTGGTTTTGAGCCTGTTTTTGGCTGTTCATCAGGTCCTGAGCTAGGGCCAGGGCCAGCTGGGTACCTGCGCTCCCAAAGTAGGCGCAGCCTCTACGTGGTTGCCTGTTTCTCACCCCTCCCTGCAGCTCTGGGATGACATCTGGATTCCTTGCATCCAGCCCCCGTCTGATGTGCCACATCTGGATTCCTTGCATACAATCACTGTCTAACAGGCTGTGTCTGGCTTCCCAGCATGTGATTCCTAGATAACAAGTCACTCCTGGACTTCCTACATGTGATTCTTGGATAACATGGCATATCTGGATTCCTTACATTCAATTCCTGGACAATATGGCACATATGCTCTCTGGCCAAGGCTGGGGCTGGAACAAGACTTTCTCTTTACAGTTTAAAAGATTTTTTTTTTTTTTTTTTTTTTTTTTTTTGAGAAAATGAAGCTTTGACCTGAATTCCTGGCTGCCTCACAAAATCTGTCTTCTACCTCGGCTTTGGCTGCTCTTGGCTGGGAGCCTGGCTAGAAAACAAAGATCCTATCTCCCCCCCCACCCCCTGGGCTTTGGGACTGCTGGCGGTGGACACACCGCCCCTCGCCAATCAGTGCTTACAATAATATTTTTCTCTAGGATTGAGCTTGGAATAACTTTGTTTTGACATAATCTGAACTAATGTCTCCCCGGCAATGACAGTAAACACTCGACAATAAGTGTCAGCGCAGCCCTGGAGCTCTGCACAAGGGGCTCCAGCAGCTGGACATGAGGGAGAGGGGACAGGGCATGGCCTCAGGGAAGGGGCTGGTGATGGCAGGGTGGACCAAAGCCCCAGAGGTCCCCTTCTCACCCTTCCCCCCCCCAGCCACATCCCTCACTCGCTCTGCAGAGGGTGATGGAAAATGCAGCCCAGGGCAGTTGCTAATCAGTTCCTCGGGCACCGGGAGTTATTGTGTCTGCACTGGTGGCAGCTCCAATTTAAACACTGTCACTGCACTATTAATGGTCCTGGCACTCGCTGACTCCAGAGCTCAGCCTGGGACCCAGCAGCAAAAATGTTTGTGGAGCCCAGCAAGGGCCACTGAGCTTCAGTCCCTGTCCTGTGCCGGCCGTGCCCTGATTCCTGCCGGGGCTGGAGTGCTCGAGGTGCCCTGGTCTGGCACAGCCCATCCAGGCACGATTCCTCCCCATGCCCTCCCTCCCAGGAGAGGGCCATGGGTGGTCTCACCTTCGTGAGGTCAAAGTAGCTGGACATGGGCATGGACCTGGACACAGGGAACTGGGCATGGACCTGGACATGAGCCTTGATCTGGACCAGGACCTGGCATTAGCCCTGTGGTGGTACATGGGCATCTGAGCTCTCCACATGTCCCAGACCCTTCCTGTTTTAATCCCTGTGCTGTGCTGGTGCTGGGATCCCATCTGCCAGAGGATCCCTGATCCCAAACAGACACTTCTCAGGCCCGTTGTGATTTGTTTCATGAGCCATCAAAGTCCGTCCCAAAGCTGAAGCCACTGGCAGGGTCTGTCTCTCTCCCTCGCCTGCAGAGCTCTGTTTCCCTGCTGGTTCCCATCCACCCCAACTGCACCTCCTTGTCTCATCACACCCAGTTCTGGGAGCCTCCTGCTGGTTCAGTCTTAGGGACCAAGGAGATCAGCCTCCCTCATCCCTCTCTCCTGTGAGCCAGACATCCCTCTCTGCCTGCCTGATCCTCACAGCAGCAGACAGCAGTGACTTCAAACCCCAGGGACAGGGACACCCGAGGGCAGGTGATACCACTTGGCCAATCCCTCCCTCAGCAGGGTTTGTGCTCCCTGGAAAGGCAGAGCTGCAGCAGGAGATCCACCAGGGCAAGCGGGACTTCAGGCTGCCAAACACAGCTGTCCTGGGGACCTGCAGGCCCATCCCTGCTTCTTCCTCAGGACCATGGGGGTTCCCACAGCTCAGAAACTGAGTGTCATCCCTGCCTGGCCACTCAGAACTACAGCGTGCAGTGTGTACACCAGTTCTGCACATCTCCCGAGGGATCTGAGCTGGTCTCAGCATCCTCTCCTTCGGTAGAGTGAGAGCTGCAGCTCCTCTGGTTATTCTGGAAGATCACAGGTTGCTCACATTGTTTTTTTGATGGATGAAACCATGTGCTAGATATTGGGGCAGGGAAAAGGAGCTGAGGAACAATATGTGGAAGACTTCTGAATGTCAGTGGAGTGAGCCCTGGAGGACTGGAAGATGGATGGATGCGCCTGATGTGATTGGTGCCAAGGACAGTAGGAAGAGCCTGCCCTGGGCTGTGTTTCATGCAGTGAAAGCAAAGGGGAATTGCTCAGGGTGGATGCAAAAGGGGCCCATTTTATGACTGCAGATCCATGAGCTGCTCCAAGTGGTCAGGGCACAGGTTGGGAGTTAAGGAGACATGTCCACGATTTGCAGAAAGGAGCTCTTCACTGGTGATGCCCCATCCCTGGCAGTGTCCAAGACCAGGCTGGACATTGGGGCTTGGAGCAGCCTGGGACAGTGGAAGGTGTCCCTGCCCATGGCAGGGGGTGGAATGGGATGAGCTTTGTGGTCCTTCCAACCAAAACCATTCCATGATTCCATGAAGCTGCACCATGTGTCCTGTCCAAGTCCATGTTCCCAACAGGAGGAACAAGGGGGACAGGCAGGCAGGGACAGTTTGAGCTGAGGTCCCTCTCATCAAGGGAATGGTGGGCTCCCAGAAAAGCCTGGGACCTGTCTGGGTGGCCTTATTCATCCCTGTCTCCTTTTCTTTCCTCTTTGTCATGTTCTAGGAATCCTTTTATCCGTGTGTTTGTTTTTCTTTCCCTCTCCTTGCAGATGCTCAGTAATTCTTTGAACATATCAGATGGGTTTGTGTATCCCTGTTCTGTGGATTCCCCACAGAGGAAAACAGGCACCTCTGGAGCAAGTTGCACATTGGCCTGAGGTCATGTCTAAGGCAGCCTGGCAAAGTCCCTCTGGAATGCTTGCTGTGAGCGTGGGGCAGGCAAGGGAGGGTGATGCTGCACATGGGAGCAGTTTCCAAAGCCAGGAGGGACGGTGGGTGCCGACAGGAATGAACACTGCGGCACAGAAAGGATGAGGCAGCGGTGGCTTGGGAGTGCAAAAGCCTAGGGCCATGGTGGAGCCGTGGTGGAGCTGGGAACAAGTCTGGCAGCTCCTTTGGAAAAGTGTGTTTGGAGACCTTCCTCCCCTGGATGCCTCGTGGAGCATCAGACGGTGACTCTGCAGTGTGGGTTTTGCTGCAGGCCATCTCCCCTCCAAGGCCAGCCTGGCCCAGGAGCACCAGAGCATTCTCTGCCAGGGTGAGTGTCACACACCAGGTCCCGAGGGTGCCTCTCACTTGGTGTCTTGCTCATCCAATGTTCCCCTTAAATGTCTGAATGAAGCCGTGCCCCAAAGCCAGACTGATCCCTCAGAAAGCCACGGGCACACAGGCTCTCCAAACATTGTCCCCACCTTGTGGGTGCTGTGTCACGTCCCAAACCTGAGGGACAAGCTTGTGAAGGATCAGGGAAGGATCCTTTCCAAGTGCCCAATCCTGGCCTGCTGGGGCAGAGGGAATCTTCTCTGGGACGTGGGCAGCCTCGCTGTGCTGCTCTGCAACCTAGTCCGTCTCTCACACCCTGACCCTTCCTCCCTCCTTCCCAACATCCAATTTATCTCCCTCCCAGGAGTCCCTTCCAGGGACTTCCCTTCCAGGCTGGTCCTGCATTGCCCATCCCCTGCTCAGGGCAGGGACCACCTACCCTCTGTGGGTGGGGGACCTGGTGGTCACTGTGACATGGGACAGTAACTCTGAGGTCCCTCCCAGGAGATTTTGGAGAAGCAGGGAGGACTTGGGGCTGTGCTGGGGCTGGGGGGGATGTGAGAGCATCACTGTGTGTGGAGAGCCAGGAGGGTGAGTGTGGTCCTGGGGGACAACAGCAGCCGTGGTCACAGGATTCCTGAGGTGGCTTCAGGAGGGACCCGGGGATGGACCTGGAGAGACAAGTCTAGAGCTACAGTGGGGAAGCAAAGGGAACCTCACTGCAATCCTCACAAATGATGGTGCAAGAGATGTTTTTGGATAAATATTTACTCTGAAGGCTTCCATCTTCAAGGACTTCCATATTTTTGGTGGCAAAAGGTAGAGGTTCTCCTGCCTGCCATGCTGAGCAGACTTCGCTGTCCCAAACAGGTGACCAAGAGGAGGAAAAGGACAGAGCTGCCATCCCTGCCACCCCACCCTGGGATGGGACAGGTTTGGGGCTGGCCAGAGGCTTCCAGGAGCAGCTCTGTAGCCCCCTCCTTCCCACAGCCCCGTGCCAGCGCCGGCAGAGCAGAGCCCGCTGCAGCAAGCAGGGTCCCCAGCACCCCGGCAGCCCTGCTGCCTCCCGGAGGGAACAGCGAGAGCAGCATCCAGGAGCTGCCTCTGCCCGAGTGCAAAGGAGGCCTGAGGACATGGATGGAGAGCGGGGGGAGCAGAGGGAGGCAGCACAGAGGAACAATTGAAAAGAGGAAAAAGGAAATCCTCCTGGAGCTGTGAAAGTGTTTTCCCAGACTGTCTGGCCGCTCCAATGACCTCATTCTCCGAGGTGCTGTTAATTGGGCTGGAGAACAGGACGTCCAGCCCTGCCAGCCCCTCTGCCCGGTCACCTGCGCAGCCCCTGTGCCCAGCCGCCCTCCCCAGCCCCAGCCTGTCCCTGAGGGGGTTCCCAGTGCCCGGGCTCGTGCCAGGGCTCGTTAACCAGGGCTAACAAGCCCCAGATTTCCATGAGTTCATCTCAACTGTTTATCCTGGAAACCCCCTCTGCAAAAGCAGTGATGCATGCACAGATCTGGAGTGGGGACTGGCACCAGAGTCCCGGGAAGGGAGAGAGCCTGGCCCTGAGTTCTGGGATCATCCCTGGGGTACAAGTGGCTCCTGTGATGGAAAAGGCTCGAGGGACCACACACAGAGGAGCAGGAGCCAGCAGCTGGAGCTCGGGTGGCTGGGCTGGGTGGGAGAAGCAGGATGGGGCATCCATGGTGACAAGGAACTCACAGGGCTGTCCTGTTCCATGCACAAAGTTCCAAGGGGATGTCTCCTGCTGGGTCAATATTTTAACTGAGATAATGGAGGTCTGAGTAATGGATCCCCTCCAGGATCATCTCTTCTATAAAGCTGTGGGCACCAATGAAAGCTTTTTTCACATCCTTCCCTGCAGAAATGGTATGGGTAGGAAGAGGAAACACTAGGGTCTTTGCTGCCACACATTTGCCCAATTAAAAAAAACCTTAAAAATTACAGAATCATGGAATGGTTTGGGTTGGAAGGGACCTTAAGGATGAACTTGTTACAACCCCCTGCCATAGGCAGGGACACCTTCCACTAGCCCAGGTTGCTCCAAGCCCTGTCTGACCTGGTCCAAATCCTTAGAAGCTCCCTCATAAAGCCACTAGTTGTTGTTCAAATTCGCCTGCTTCACACATCAGGAAGGGATGAGGTACAGACACAAGATTGCATCAGCCTTGCAAAATCCAAACACCAAGTAAGTACTTGGGAGCTCTTTTATTTAGCAGAGAAATTAAAATAACGAGACCCAAAGGCTGGGAGTTAAAGCTAGGCCTGCTCAAGAGTGGATTAGCACATATTTCAATACTGACCGTGACTGGAACTAATTGCAGAGAGCGGAGGTTGAATTCTGCTCCGTAGGAAGCCTGGCTGCCTTTCCAGCAGAGGGGCTTAAGCCAAGAGATCATTCCTGGTCTCAATGGTCACAGGACAATGCTCTCAGGCCCCTCATGTCCAAGCCATGTTTAGGTCTCATGGCCTTGAATTTGGTGCATCTGAAGATGCCAAGCACAGATCAATGGCCTGCAGCTGCCTGGTGCCTCCCGACCAGCGGTCACCTCCCATCTTCTGGGCTCTCCTTCCCTCCCCAGGCAAAGTTGGGGTATTTTTAAAGTGGGAAAAGGTTTCTGCGGGTTTTATGTTCCTATTAGAGAGGGCATTGTCAGAGCCAGGCCCCTGGGACAGGGGCTGGAGTGGGAGAGCTGAAATGTAAAACATGACTGGAAGTACAAAGTGTCCAAACCAGGGGTTTTTTTACTTTTGTCTTTCAATAGTTAAAGGAGCTTCTATTTGCCATCAGCATTGCTGATAAACACTCTCCAAAATGCCAAGTGCCATGTACTTGTAGCTTTCTTCAAAGATAAGAGAGGGTTTCCCATGGCATTGGATACTCCGTTCCCACTCCCACTGGGAGCCTTTATCATGGTTTTAGTGCCATATTTGTCTGTTCCAAACTCCAAAAGGTCTCGGTATCTTGGTACTTGGCGTGTTGCTCTGGGATCTCAAATGCCAGGGACTGATAATGGCATTTTTTTGTGGTGGAGTCTCATCAAACTTTCCTCCAGGACAGACAACAGCACACAAAGCCAAGAGTCCTCCTGGGAGATTTCTGTCAGCCGTGAGCCATGTCCTGACCGCAGTTTTGGGTTGGAGTTGCAGTTTTGGGTTAAAGCAAACTGCAGCACCGCTGACAGCGCTCGCAGGCCGCTCGCATCCGTCGGGATAACCACAGAGTCATCCCTGTCACATCCGTGCAGAGCCACTGCTCTCGATGGACACAGAGCCTCATTTCCCTGTCCCCATTTTTATTCCCGGGTGTCACTTTGCAACCCCCTTGTACGACTTCCCGGAATGTTCTGCAATTCAATGCAAAACACTTGGGGTCTGCACACAAACGAGGGCAATGAAGATGAGATTTTCAGACAAATAACAGATGCCAGCTGGTCCCAGTGCCCCGTACTTGGGTGTTTTTTGCAGGATTTCTTAACCTTTTCTGTGACAGTCTTTGTCCTTTATTTTTTGAGTATCTTCTTTTAATCATAAAATCATAGAGTTGCTAAGGTTGGAAAAGCCCTCTGAGATCACTGACTCCAACCTTTCCCCGAGCACTGCCAAGGCCACCACTAACCATGTCCCCAGGGCCACATCCACATGTTTTTGGAACATTTCCAGGGATGGTTACTCCACCACTTCCCCAGGGCTTTGCTGGTTGCTGTTCCAACGACACTGTTGTCATGCCCACATTATTCTCTGGAGCTGGGTAATCTCTTCCAAACCTGGAAAGTTGAGCTCTGCTCCTGCTGACCTTCAGGATGTCTTTTCCTTGGTTGGTAGTGAGAGTGGTTTCTCCACAGGACTTGATTTTGCTGCAAGAGTATTATTTTTTTGACATTTGTCTTATCTGTACCTACTTTATTTCCTACTAGTTCTGCTATTACTCTCCTTGGAAATGGCGTTAGGTTGAGACTTCAAGCCCCCTTTTTTTCAGAATACTGCTGGTTTTGCTTAAGCGATGGCTTTAGCTGATGAGTTATGGCTTCATCTCCATTTTTCAAACTACTTGGGAAGCAGCTGATGTTAATTGTTGAGTCTTCGTGATGTCATGGGATTGTATTTGGAACAGAGCTTCCATTATGCTCTGTCTCAACTTGAACTGCAGATTCTAAGAGTGAAATCTTGTTGTTTTGCTCTCCAAATTTGTTTTAAAAGTCTCTTGCAATGCTGATGAGTCCATCTCTTCCTTAAGGATGTCACTGAAAGCATTGTTATGAGGAGAGTATTGACCTCTGCATCTGGTTTTGTGTTGTTTTGAGACATAACTTGAGATCCAGATTCTTTGCTAATAAAATCATCATCTCAGGCAGAATTTAGAGCTGGCATATTTTGTCCTAGTACTTATGTTTTAATTTTCTCTATTTCTGAATAAACAAACCAGACCCGAATATGGTATTTCTTCTCTTTCCTTTTTTTTCTTTTTCCTTTTTCCAGTTTATTTTTTCGTTTAGTCGAGCCAACAACTTTACATGGGTCCGGCCCACACTGTTACTCACCTCTCTTGCCTAATCTAGATCTGAACTAATTTGGAACAGCCTTGCTTTCCCCTGATGAGCTACTGATGCTTCATTAGTGATGTTTTAGACTCCAGCCCTGGGACACCACTCCCCTCTGCCCTTCCCTCAGCAGAGTGCTGGTGGGCAGCGCTGGTTGCCCCTGGCTGGGGAGGGGCTGGTGCTCAGCAGATGCCCTGGAGATGCTCCAGCTGTGAGCAGCACAAACTCCAACATGTGCACAGGCAGGAGCCTCCCGGGGCTGGAGCTGGATGGAAATTGCCCAAAGTGGCTCGGGGAAAGCACCTGGATGGAGAACCTCTGCTTGACAGCAGACAGACATTCCTTGGAGGGAGAAATGCAGGGGCGGGAGGGGGCTGAGTGTCACCTCGGGGTCTGTGCCCTGTTTCTGGTGCTTTTGCCCATCTGACACAGAAGTGCTGCTTGTGGCACTGACAGCAGCTGCTGACAGACCCTCCAGCCCCAGGAGAGCATCCAGGTGTCCCCTGCTCCATACCCTGATGGAGGCTGGTGTGGGAAGACCCTGCCTGGCCGGGGCTCTTGGCCAGGGGAAGGGGCAGGGTGCTTAAAGAGGGGTGGTGGAGAGAAGGGCTGTGCTGGGACTCTCTACCGGGCTGCTGGTGGATTTGCTGGGCAGGAGTGGGGCTGGGACATGTTTTCCTTCTGCTGGTGGCCCCACTCACCCACGTGCCACTCATCCTGTGGTCACCATCTCCAGGAGATGCTCCAAAGCCTGCCTGGGATCTTCCTGGCTTCTCGCTTGGGACTGCGCAGGAATCCCATGAAGAGTGCTCCGGCTGCAGGAGAGGAGGATGCTGCGGTCCAGAGGGATGGCTGATACAAACATCCAGGTCCAGCAAGGGCTGAGCTGCTCAGGCTGACCCTTCCCAGCCAGCTGTGCCCATGCCTTGCCTCCTCCCTGCTCAGTCTGCTTGTGTCCCTTGTTCCTGCCCACCCCTCCCACGTGTCCCTCCAGGAGACGCCTGTGGGCAGTGGGGGGTGCTGGCAGCCTGTTCCCCCTGTCCTGGGTGGCTGCCGTGGCATCCCTGCGGCACCCTGCCCTGGCTCTGCTGCTCAGCCAGTCTCTGCAGCCCTGGGGAAAAGGGATGGGATCCTGTGGGTCTGGAGCAGGAGTCACAGAACCAAAGATTTAGAGAATCATGGAATATCCCGAGGGGGAAGGGACCCACAGGGATCATCCAGTGCAGCCCCTGGCGCTGCCCAGACACCCCAACAACCCCACCCTGGGCATCCCTGGCAGCGCTGTCCAAACGCTCCTGGAGCTCTGGCAGCCTCGGGGCCGGGACCATTCCCTGGGGAGCCTGGGCAGTGCCCAGCACCCTCTGGGGGAAGCCGAACCTTTCCCTGCTCTCCAGCCTGCCCCTCCCTGGCCCGGCTCCAGCCGTTCCCTGGGCCCTGTCCCTGTCACAGGGAGCAGAGATCAGAGCTGCACCTTGGGAGGAAGCTGCAGCACCCGGTGAGGTCTGACCTCAATCTCCTCTCCTCCAGCTGAACATTCCTAGTGACCTCAGCCGCTCCTCGTGTGGCTTCTCTCTGAGAGAGTGGGTGGCACAGCAGCGTGTCCTGGGGTGGCTCTAGTGGGGTGCAGTCACACCCCCATTGCCCCAGCCTGCCCTGCCCTGGCAGAATGACAGCCCTGCCTCTGCTGCCCCGCGCCCCGTGGGCAGCTCCCGGACCTGCCTGAGCGGTTCCAGATGTGGCCGGTGAGCAGCTGTGCGCTGCTGCCGGGAGTCCTTGGAGCGGCCGTGTCCGAGAGACGCTGCCAGCACGGCTCAGCGTGGGGCTGGGGCACGGCCCTGGCACCCCTGACCCCCAAGCGCTGCCTGTCCGGGGGGAGCCCCTCGGGTGCGGGGTGGGCTGCGCCTCCCTCCAGATGTTCCCGTGGCCCCTGACCCCCTGTTCCCTCGCAGCAGGGCCTGTCTGGGTCACAGGAGGGGCCGGCAGGCTCTGAAGCTGCGGCTGTTGCGGCTGCCGGAGCGGATCGGAGGTGCTGCCGCGCAGCCACGGCCACGGCCCGGCGGGCAGTGGGCTCCGGGCAGCCGCTGTCCGGCACCAGGGCAGGGCATCCCTCCGGGCGTGCTGTGGGGAAACACGAGGTGCTGGGACACACCAGTACATGGTCCGAGCAGGGGTGGAGCGTGGAGAGCACAAGGGAGGGAGAGGAACTTCAACGCAGGCAGAGAGAAAGAGGACAAGGGGGACAAAGAGGAGAGGTTAGGGTTGGATGTTAGGAAGAAATCCTTCCCTGTGAGAGTGGTGAGGCCCTGGCACAGGGTGCCCAGAGCAGCTGTGGCTGCCCCTGGATCCCTGGCAGTGCCCAAGGCCAGGCTGGATGGGGCTTGGAGCAACCTGCGATAGTGGAATGTGTCCCTGCCCATGGCAGGACGTAGAACTGGATGAGCTTCTGTTCTACCCCAAACCACTCCGTGATTCCACGATTCTCTGGTGCCAGTCCATCCCCTTGCCCATGAAGGGCTAAGCACTCCCAGCTGCTGCTGGGCTGCTTGGCCAACTATTGCCCATGGGCAGCGTGGCACCAGGGTGGGGACAACCTTGGGGGCACGCTCAAAGGGGCTCAGGAGGAAGCTCTGGTGTCTGAGACAGCTCAGGGACCATCAGGCTCCAGTGAAAGCCCCTTGTAGCTCCAAACCGTGGGGTCCTGTGAGCAGGAGGACACAGAAACGTGAGGGTGGTGCCTGGGCAGAGCATGACCCCTCTGCTCTGGCTCCTTCACGTCTCTTGGGCACAGGCTGCTCGCTGGGCACTGGTGCAGGTGCACCTGAGCCAGCCCAGGCTGCAGGGACCCTTTCTCTGCTTGACGAGGACACCGCCGGATCCAGGCTTGTGCCTGTTCCCAACCTTCACCCCCCCAGCCCAGCACCCCTCGGCTGCTGCCAGCCCTGGGACCCCGATGTGAGCAGGGCTGTCCTTGGGCAGCCCGGAGCCAGCCCCGTGTCCCCACCCTCCACACCCTTATCAAGTTCCTGCAGCCTTCCCCCCCTGCCCGCCCGGGCCCGCTGCCAGCTGGGGCCGGGACGGAGGCACTGGCAGGTTCCACACCGGGGGCACCATTGCACCAGGGCTGATCCTGCAGACCTCTGGTGCCCAGAGCCCAGGGCTTGGCCACCTGTCCCACCTCCTTGTAGAAGTGACCTGGAGTAGTCTGGTATTTGGGCAGCTGGTTGGGAGGATCCTGTGCCTTGAGGCTGCCTGGACCTCAGCCCCTGGCAGGAGCCACCACCCCATCCCGGGGGGGGCAAGAACACCGGGTGCAAGGCTGTAGGGCAGCCCCCAGCACCAAGGGGGTTTGGAGGAGGGAGAAGGCACTGGAGGGGCTGAGTCCTCTCCAGCCATGGGAGGACAGGAGCCGCAAGCACAGCCCAGGTGCAGGGAGTCCAGCCAGCAGAGACCACATTCCCCATGTTCAGAGGCACAACTCATGGAAAAAGTGACCTGTGGGCTCCAGGTTTGTTTTCTCATCACGTCTTGTGCATTTTCTAAGGTTACTTTGGATTTTGATCAGCAGTTGGGAAAAAAAAGTTGCTGAAAACTATTTGCAGTCACCATCCCTGAAGTGGTTTGACAGCTGTGTGGAGGTGGCACCCGGAGCCTTGGTGGGCTTGGCAGTGCTGGGGAACAGTTTGATTTAATGATCCTAAAGGGCTTTTCCAACCCCAGTGATTCTGTGATTCCATGAATGGCTCCTCTCTGCTTCTCAGCTCCAGCATCTTGTGCCACCCTAACCCTGCTGTGCAGCCCTGCAGGACAGGGGGCCATTGTCCCTTCGTGTCCAACAGCGCCAGGGCACAGCGAGGATCTTCTCTGGCCCTGACCTCCCTGTAAGGACAAGGTGTCCCTTTGGAAGGTGCAGGTCTTGAACTCTCCCGTGTGCCCTGGCAGCCTTGGCTTTGCTGCTTTTTGTGTCTGGGCCCCTTATCTCTCTGCCCCACCTCGCTCGGTGCTGGCTCTGGTGTCCCCGGTGCCAAGGCTGCCCCGTGCCCAGCCCAGCACCTCGGGAACAATTGGAGGAAGCCGTGTCCCACAGCAAACCCTGAGATTTCTGCTGGAAGTGACAACTGCCGGGAGGGCTGGCAGGGGATGAGGCCACGCGTGGGGGCTGGCAGGATCTCAGGCAGCACCGCAGGTCTGTGCCCTCCCTGCCCCAGCCCAGCCCCGCGGCTGCCGGAGGGCTCAGGTGTGGTGGGGAGCTGGCTGTGCGCACTGCATGGTGCAGGTGACCCTGGCCAGAGCTCCACAGGAGAGTGACCAGCTTCCTGTGGCCATGGCAGAGCCCCACGAGGCAGGGGGACAGCACATCCCTGCTCACACACCTGCCCAGCATCGGCCACCACTGCAGCACACACAGACCCTCACACGGCCCTGCGTTAGCGCAGCTACGAGAGCTGCCCTGCCTCAGGACACACACACACCCCGGGGCTGGGCACGGCAGCACCCAGACATGCACCAGAGGCACCATGTCCACCCACGTGGGCAGAGGAGAAGGTGGTCACACACACCCATGGGGCCCCTCCTGCTCTGAGCCCCAACCCAGCGGTCCTGAGGCTCTGCGGTGCTCCAAGTGCCACCTCGATGCACCTCGACTCCTCTCCATGTGCTCAGGACTGGAAACCCTCAAATCCCTGCCTGAACTCCTCCCCTCTGCTCCCTCTGATGCCCAGGTGCCGCAGGCTCACCCTGCCTGTGCCAGCAGTGCCAGCGGTGCCAGCAGGGCAGGCAGCCCGTGCCCGTGCTGTGCTGGAGCGCTGCCGGCTGTGCCCGCGCTGCCCAGGGTGCTCGGGGAAGGCAGAGGGAGTTCAGCTGGGGAGGACGAACTCCTTAAAAGGCTGGACATGCAGGCAGCCGAGGCTTTCCCAGGCAGCCAGGAGTTCCTGGAAGTTGGCTCCTGGTGCCAGAGAACAAGTCCTGGAGAGCTGCACGGGTGAACCTTCCTGAAAGGAGCCGCCCCGTGCCAGCTCTTGCCCCGCCATGGGCTGTCCTGGGGTGGCTGCTGTCCCTGCACGTCCCCCGCTTGCTCCCACGATCCCTGCCACGAGCTCAGCTCCTGGAGGAGACCCAGCTCTCGCCCAGGCTTTGCTATTGCAGATGTGGAGCCCAGAGCCCCGTTATCACTGTCCCAGTGCCTCTCTGGCCCCGTTCCCTGCCTGGGAGCCCGTCCCAGGCGCAGGCTCGGGTACCTGCCAGCCAGGATGTCCCGTGGCTGATAATGTCACATAGCTTGGAGCCCTGTAGCTCCTTCTCGTGCCTCTGGGGCTCCCAGCAGCAAGGTGGGATCTCACACCCTTCCTTCCCAGTGGGATAAAAGTAGGTGTCTCCTGTTTCAGCCTCCCCATGACCTGGGAGCAGTCCAGCTTGTCTCAGCCCCTCCACATGCTTGGGATGCCCAGTGTGAATCCTCCAGGAACCCATCCCATGGGCCAGAGACACCTCCAGTCCCACAGGGGCACTTAAAAGGCACCCACTCCCCACTTGAGACTTCCCATGGCTGTGGCCAAGGTCTTGTTCCTTCAGCAGCTGTGATGAATCCCCAACCAACGGCTCCCTCCAGTGACCTGAGGCCATGTAGAACTTCTGTCGCCTCCTCTGAGTGCTCCAGATCCTCCCACCCAACCTCAGCTGCCACTCCAGCACACAGCTGGACAGAAGATGAGACAGTGGGCAGCCTCCAGGACCTCGAGGGATTTAATGGAGGCCTGTGGACAGCTTCACCCTGGGTCTGTGCTTCCCAGGAGAGGGAGAGGACAAAGGCACATGGTGGACCAGCAGCAGCACAGAGGTGGCGAATCCCATCCCCCAGGAGCCCAGCCTCGGTCCCCCCAGCGTCCTCTTGACCCTTTGACACAGCCACGTCTCACTGCTGGCTTGGGGGTGACACCTGCAGCCTGCCTTTGCCTCGGGAGCTTCCACCAGACAAAGTCCCCTCTTCCTGCACAGCCCCATGGACCTCTTGAAGTGCAAAACCTTCTTGCAGCATCACGCTGAGCCTGATTCCTGACTCCAGCTCTCGTGTCATCCATGCCTGGCTCTCCTGAAGCCTCTTGGCCACCGTGTTCCTTGTTGTGCCTCTTGTTCTTCAGGGGTGCCGATGACCTGGCTCCACAAGCGTACTGCAGGGAGCTCTGCTGGCTGCTCTGCTGGCCCTCCAGCACCCCTCTCCCATCCCTACAGCCCAAATGGTCCCGTGTCACCTCCTTCTCCTTCAGCCTTCCTCGCAGCTGCCTTGTCCAAAAAAACCCCACCTACCCCCCAAAATGAGCTTTGTGTTTTTTCAGAGATGCCAAGTCCATCTGGTACAGTCTATCCCTGATAAACAGCCCTCCCTCGGGGCCTCTTGGGACCAGGAATAGCGCCGGGGCTGGACCTGCCCGAGCAAACATTCCTCCCCGCACACGCACGTCTGCTTCCCGCTGGCAGCCCGGCCGTCCCCGGGGAGCCGGGGCCTCGGGGACAGCACCCGACTGCTGCCCCGGGGACAGCGCCCCGACCGCTCCCCGCACGTCCCGGGGCCGGGGAGCCTTCCCCACCCGGGCAGCCGCGCATCCCTCCGGACGCTGCCCCCGCCAGCCTTCCCCGGGGCACGGCTCGGCCGAGCTCGCTGCTCCTGCACGGGGCAATCCTGATTTCTGACAGCGTGTCCCCGAGCCCCGATAATCCCCGAGGGGCAGCCGGCAAAGCCCCGCTGATCCACGCCGCGCTGACCCGGCCGTCGCTCCGGGCTGGAATGTGCCGCTAATCCCCCCGGCCGCCTCCAGGGACCGGTCACCGCCGGCCCGGAGGGACCCGCCTTGGTCCCACTCGCTCCCCGGGGAGGCGAGGCCGGCGCTCGGGGGTGTCCCAGCCCCGCGGGAGGCGGGTGGCCGCCGCTCCGCAGAGCTCCGTGCTCCCGGGACAGCCGCAGGGCCCCTCCAGGGCCAGCCCCGCTCCCCTGGCACCGGCACCTCCGGGGATCTACCAGCGCCCCAGCGAGGAGCTGTTTGCTTCCAGCCCTTGCGCCACTGCTGGGAGAAAAGCTGTTGCATTTCACACGACAGATGTTGCTGTCTGAATCCTTGTCCTGCTGGTCCTTCGAAGGATTTTCCATGGCCTCTTAACCCCTTTATCTCGTGGGGGGTTCCAGCACTGACATCTGACCACAGTGGGCTGTCTCTTCCCGTATTCCTGCTGGGACACAGGTTCCTGTCCACCCTGCTGTACCTGTGACCTGCCCTCCCTGTCACTCCCCAGGGACCCAGTTTTCCCTCTGCTTCAAGAGGGGCTGCCCGGTGCAGCCAGTCCCTTAAAGGATTGCAAGCACCCCTCTGCAAATAAAGGCATGGAACTCTCATGTACTGCCCATCAAAACACCTTTGTGGACATCACAAAGTGTCCCCCGTAGCTCCGTGGCTCCTGATGCTCTCTGCTTCCCTCTATGATCAGTTCTGTGGCTCTTCCCAGACCTTCCATCCAGCCCTCCCCCGTGACGGGTGGGAGCTGAACCCAGCCCCCTGTGGGGGCACACCAGGACACTCACAGCCTTCCTGCTTCTGCCCCAGCTCCTCTGTGTCGCTGTTTTGGGGGCTGTGATCACCTGCCAGACCCTCAAGCTGCCTCCTGGCATGGAGTCCCAGCCTGTGGAAAAGGGAATCTTGACCCTCAGTCTGTGAATACGGGGCCAGAGCCCCTGGTCCGTACCCTGCTTCTGCCAAAGTGGCTTCACACATGGCCAGAAAAATGCTGCTGCTCCCAGGGCACAGTGGCTGTTCTCTCCCACTGCAGCCTGTGCCATCTGCAGCCAACATTAATCATGTTTTTCAGCCATTAATCATTTCTAACATTAATCATGTTGTCTTCGTGTTGAACAGCGGAGGACTGGGACTGCGGGAACTCTCTCGCAAGTGATGGGCCTCAGCTCAGCTGCTTCTGAGAGCTGTCAGCCGGCCAGAGCTCCATTCCTCCCCGCGTGTGCCATGTGGCTTTTGCATTGTTTAGTCTCTGATCAAAATCTGGGGCCGGATTGAATTACCTGTCCCACAACAGCCCCGTGCACTGACACAGCCACTGCCTCTCCAGTGACATCACGGAGCCCTCGTGTTCGCTGGAGCCCATCCCGCGCCGTCACCGCGCTCGGCCCTCAGACATCCACCCCTGTCCCACGGAACTCCGTCCCTCTGGAAGGGAGCATCGTTCCCTTGCCTGCTCTGGGGCTGCCTGTGACAAGTCAAGCTGGCAGGACTGTGCCTGTGGAGAAACAGATGCCTGGGACATGATCCTCATCCCGCGTGCACAGCACCTGCAACTCCTGGCAGGAAAGGTCCAGCCTTGAAGGCATCCCCTTGGATCTCCAGAACCCCCCAAGATTTGGCGGGAGGGGGCCCCCGGAGGGCTTCAGACCAGTCTGATTCCCAGCAGGGCTGTTGCCAGCACTCTGTCAGGGTGGCTGTGGCTTTGTGTACCTGAGCTTTGAAAGCCTCCAAAACCGGAGCTCCCCCACCTCTCGTGCTTGTCCCCGCGCTGGGGCCCTTCCAGAGTCAACAGCTCGTCTTGGAACAAACACCCCAAATCCTGGCCACAAGCTGCAGTCTCTGTTTTCCTACCAAGGGCAGGGGAAGCTTTCTCCTGTGCTGTGAAGAACTTTTGGAGCGGGATCCAGTCCCTGTTTCACTGCCACAGCCACATATGGACCTCTCCTTTCATGTCAAAAGGAAGGATTTCTGCACATAGTGATGCTTAGTGCAGCTTTTCCACACCTTTCACCCAAAGCTTGTCTGGGGAAGACTGTCATTCCTTTGGCAGAGGGGCAGGGGGACAGCTTTTTCCTGTCAGGTCCCTCCAGTTCTCCCTGAGGATGGAGCTGCTGTAGCTGCCAGAGTGGCTGGAGCCTGGTACCAACAGAGCACCCACAGCAGCTGGGTCAAGGGAGACCCTCTCAGGGTCTGGTGCACAAACCAAGTCTGTTTTCCCCCAAAAATCTGACACTTGGAGCCTTGGTTTTGTTGGGACATAGAATGAACCCAATACTCAGTTTGTCCTGTCCACAGATTTTTTTGGGAGGGTGAGGGCGCCTGGATCCGAAGCCAGCTGCCCTGACGCCCAGGTCCGGGGAATTCCTGGGAACGCTGACTTCACACTACTCCTCTTGCTGCTCTGTCCTCCAGCCAAAAGCCAGGCCAGCCATGGGAGCTGAGCTTCTCCTGGAGCGGTGAGCGGAGACCTGGGGCTCGCAGACTCCGCAGGCTCTTGGGCGGCTGCCCGTGCCCCAGGCAGCTGCTCCGGAGGCGGAGCATTGCCAGGCAGCAGGTCTGGCAGTTTCTTGGCAGTGTTCGAGGGCAATCAAACCGTCTCCACAAAACATCTCGATGAGCCAGCACATTCCGATGGAGAAATGTCTTGTCTAAATGTTTCTGACCAACTCTCGTGCGGCGGCTTTCTCACTTTTCCTCCTGGCTGAGTTTCTGAAGGAAAAAAACACTTCAAAGGCACGGCCCTGGCTTGGGATGCTGTAGGTGTGACTGTGCTGTCTCAGCCCGGGTCCAGACTCTTCCCCTGGGCTCTGATGGGACAGAAGAACCCTTAGCAGTGCTGGGTGCCCCGAGGAGCCCTAACTGGACACGAGAGGAGCATGGGGTGGGTATCTCAGGAGTCGAACAGCCCCACCAGCCCTTCCTGCAGTGGGGTGAATCCCGGGGAGCCCCAAGGCTGGGCCCAGTGTGTGCACAAGGCCCAAGAGCTGAGGTAATGCTCGGCTGCAGGTGAGAGCCAGCCTTGAGGCGTGCAGGACGTGTGGAGCACAAGGTGCCCTGTCCACAGCAGGACAAGTCCCAGCTCTCGGTGCCAGGGTCTGCTCTGGTGGGGGGTGTTTGTTCCCAGCCTCCCACTGCAGTGACAGCTCCTCTGCATCCACATCAGAGGGACTTGGGGTTTCTTCCTCTGCTGAGAGCTCTTAATGGTCTTAAAACTCCTGCTGCTTCCTCAGAGATGTCCCTCAGCCCTGTTGTCGCTCCTGGCATGGGCAGCAGAGCAGGACAGGGTGTCTGGATGCCCGGGGGCTGTTGGAACAGGTGTCCCTCACCTCAGGGAGGGGTCATCCTGCCCACACCAACCACACCAGGGAGCAGGAGACAGCCAGGACCCTCCAGGGGCAGGTCGCAGCCCTTTGGCATTGCCAGTGGGGGGTACCTGGATAGGAAGGGAGATGTCCCCACATGGAGGGCAGGTCCCCCATCATCGTGGGGCTGATCAGAGGGGCACATGGTCCTGCGGGGTGGCGAGGCTCCCCAGGAACATGAGGCTCACCGGGAACATGGCAAGGCTCAGCAGGAACACGGTGGGGCTCACTGGGAGCTCAGTGAGGCTCACCAAGAGCAGGAGGCTCACAGGGAGCGCAGCAAGGCTCACTGTGAACGTGAGGCTCACAGGGAACATGTCAGGGCTCACTGGGAGCACAGCGAGGCTCCCTGGGCACTCGAGGCTCCCCGGGAACACGGTGTGTGCCCTCACGGTGCGTGGGGCCGCACGTGGCTGGCGGGGCGCAGGCGCGGGGCGTGAGCCGGCCAACATGTGGTTTGTGTTTAGGGTGTGTGTCTGCTGGTGCTTTGTAAATGAGGTGCACTCGGCGCTGTTTGTGTTCACTCTGGCACGCCAGGGCCGGTGCTGCTGCGTTCCTTGGCCGGCCGTGGTTTTGTGTAACGGGGCCTGTGTTCAGCTCCGTGGGAGGCTCGTGCTCACGTGCTCACGTGCGTGTGCGCTCCGTCGCGTGGCCAGCCCGGAGCCCTGCTCCTTCTGGAGACTCACTTGAGGCTGAAAACCCTCTTCCCCATGTGACTGCCACTCCTAGGACAGTGCTCTGTGCTCCCTCTCTCCACAAGCTGACCCCGACCGGGGCGTGTGAAGGGGGAGGTGCTGCCCCGGTGCTCCCCATCATGCTGCGCTCCCTGGGGAGCTGATGAAGTGTGAGGGTTTGGGTGCTGGTGAGCAGTGGAGCCCAGCAGACACTCTGGCCCTCCCCAGCACGAGACCTGAGCAAAAACACCTGGAGCCAATTCCCAACCTGGCAGAGCTGGTGGAAAAACAAGGCATCCGAGGCCTCGCGTGGTGGCTGAGGTGGTCACTTTCCCCAGGATGGAAGGGTGGTCCTGTGGGATGGCTGGCTGGTCCCAGAGTGCTTGGAGCTGGATAAAATGCAGGGAAGCTGCACTGGGGCATCTCAGCACCACACCTGGGTCCTGGGCAGAAAGGGCCAGGCTGGGGACTGAGCATCAGCTCGTGGCTTTATAGCGCTCTGCAGAGGCGGAAACGCCGTCTCCGTGGCGGTGAAGCCGCTTTCCAGTACTGGCTAAAGTTCAGCCATCCTGAGCCCAGGCTGAGGGATGAGAGGCGAGAGAGCGGGAGAGGAGGCGGAGATGCCCCGCAGTAACCCTGGAAAAAGGCCCCCAGCTCTCCTGCAGCTGCACAGAGAGGGCAGCTGGGCCAAACCCTCCCGGCTCCCTGGGCTTGGGGCACGGTGAGGCAGCCCCGAGGTATCAGCCAGTGGTGTGGCACAGGGACCACTGCTGCTCCAGGGCCGGGACAGGAGGACAGTGCGAGGACACAGCAGGTGCTGGCTCCTGGTGTACATCAGCAGGGGTGACCTGTCTGGAGGAGCAAACCCCGCTCTGGCAGCAGCAATCAGGGCACCCACCAGCTCCTCATGCCTGGCTCAGGAGGGCAAATAGGGCTTTTGCATGGCGTGACATCTTCTGGGCTTCCCAGCCACGTGTGGGTGGCATGGAGGTGTTCTCCCCCTGACCCAGACAGCAGGCAGGCTGCCAGGGAGCAAACCTGGCAGAGGGTGCACAGACCATCCCAGCACAGCTCAGTGAGACCAGGGACAGGCTCTGGAGGAGCACAGAGCATGCCTGAGGAGCCAACTGCTGCACTTGTATAAAAATATGAGCAATGGCGAAAGCAGCAGGACGTGGGAGGGATGGTGGTGCAGAGCGCTTCAGAAAGAGAAGGATGGAGAGAGTCTGGCAGTCAACATCCGACTTTTATTCCTAGTTAAACAACAGAGCACGTCGGATGAGAGAAAGTCATTAAGTGTCAAGAGTCAGATTTCGAGGAGCTCGGTGCCAGGTTTCCCAGCACTCAGCACCGCAGCCGGGGCCAGGCTTTGCAAAAAGCCAGATCCCATCCGGAGCTTGCAGCAGGGCTGGCTGGGGCTCCCCGGGGACATGTCTGGACGGACTCGTGAAGGAGATGAGTGCCCGACCTTCGTGGCTCTTGTCTGAAGTGCCTGGGGGTGCCGGTCACCGAGGGGATGGTCCCTGCACTGACCCTGCAAGGTGCACGGTGTGGTGCTGCTGGGTGACAGCACTCCTGGCACCTGGAGGGGGTGCAGCCCCTCATCTGACAGGCTTTTCAAGCAGGAGACTGACAGATTGTGGGTTTTCAGCTTCCTGTGGGAATTTCTAAGTGCATAATCATTGTGAACATCATGAAAAGCATTTTAATAGTCAGAGAATACCATCTGGATGTTCACAAACAAAGGCGATATAAATCCACGACTGACAGCACTGAACTCAGTGCTTTTATAAGTATTTCCAAATTGTTTCCCAAATTATTTAAGCAAGTCTTTCCTCTAATGAAACTCAGAAAAGATCCTAACATAGGCAAACAGTACAGACTGAGCACAACAGAGACTTTATACAGAGGGATTAGAGCTTCGGTCAGATGTAATCAAATGACATCCCCTGCATACGAATGCAGTCCGTGTTTGGAGATAGGAGGAATCCCAAACACTTCTGCAATGGGAGGAATAAATCTGGAAGTGCCAAAAGGGGACTGGGGGAGAGGAGGGGAATAACTCAAACCAGTTTTCGTGGGTGTGAAGGCCTTGCATGATGGCGCTGAGCACTGTGGGGATTATTTTAGAGTGCACAAGAGGGATGTGTTGGGTCTGGTGGCAGCTGCCGCTGATGTCCTCACAGTGGGGGACACTGGGAGGGGCATGGGAGGGATGCTGGAAGGGAGGATAGGAAGAGCAGAAGCCAGCCAGGCACAGGGCTGCTTTGCAGGGAGGAGAGAGGTGTTAACAGCCTGGCTGGGTGCTGGCTCCGAGGTGACGTGCCGGGAGGAGAAGCTGGCAGGGCTGGGTATGGGGCTGTCTCCACCAGCAGGGATGGACCTCCCTTTGCACGGGCTCTGGGTCAGAGGTGCATAGACCAGCGTGAGCTGGGCTGAATGGGGACTCCCAGGTTTTCCTGATGGGGACATTCAGGAGCTGGTGCTTTCCTGGACAAAACCCCTGGAATCCAGGCAGCAGTGCAGATCCTGACCTCGCAGGCCTGACGCCCTGGAGTGCACCTCTTGACAGCCCAAGGCAGTCACGGAGCCAAGGGCTTTGTTCAGCACGGGCCTCTGTGGAGAGGAACTGGGAATGGAAGCAGTGATCCAGAACCAGTGGAGGCCACACTGACAGCAGAGCAACCCCAGACGTGTTGGGGACAGTCCAAAGCAGATTGTGAGGTGGCCACCAGTGGGCAAGAGTGGCCACCAGAGAGGAGACTTCAACAGCGGCACCTGGACAGCTGCAGCTGGCACGTGGCTGTACCCTAACGACAACAGTGCCTCTGTCACTCTCAGGCCCCTGGCCAGACTTTAGGTCCTGGCAGATGATCCAGAAACATCTGCTTTTGCTGGCTTTTCCTGATCCAGATCTTGCAGCAACGGTTGAGGGCCCTCCAGCCAACTGAAATCTTTGGGGTGAGGGGTCCAAAACCAGACCATGGTATGTGCCTGGAGATGTGCTCTTGTAAACATGGCAAAAATCTGCCTTGCCCTCCATGCAGGAAGATCACCTCTCTGCTTGCTGGAGAAGCCTTGGCTGGAAAGTGGGCAGACCCCAACTTCACCTCCTCCACATGACCTCGGAGCAGAGGACACCCTGCTGTCCCAGTTCCTGGATTTCATCTGAATTCACCTTGCCCTGTGGTGCTGGGCAGTCTTCTGAGTGAAAAAATGTCATGTTTATCTGTCACTGTGTCAGGCCAAGTTCTCAATGGAAATGGGTTTGGAAGCAAAGGAGTTGTTCTCAGAAGGAAACAGGAAACAAAATCTGATCTCTCCTCCGTGACGGGATGCCTGGTTGGGACAGGACACCTGCTGACAGCTGGATGCCTCTTCCACCAGGCCCTCTCTGCTGGGATGAGCCTTTCCTCCTTGTCCCCGCTGCTCTGCCAGGACAGCACGGCTCAGGACAGGAGCACAGGGGGAGGACACGGCGTGGGGTCACTTGGTTGCGCGGCCTCTTGGCTCCTGCTCCTCCCCACCTCCCCACCTTGTGCCAGGGCTTGCTGCCTCCATGGGGCTTGGAGGCGGCTCCAGGAGCTTTGCAGTTTTCCAGTGCTGTGCCTCGAGTTTCTCCTTGGAATCATGAATAGGACGTGCCTTGTGCTCAGCCCGTGGCTCCAGCGCCATCCCAGCATTGGACTGAGACCACGTTTGGTTTCTTTGGACGCATCAGCGAGATCCCAGACATGGAACAAAGTGTTTGCCCAGACGTGCTGCTGAGGGCAGGCTGCCCCACACGGGACAGGCTGCCAGCCTGGGGGTGCCATGTCCTCGTGTGGCCCTAAAGCATCACTTCTGCAGGTGCCAGCAGCGAGCCCGACAGCCGGAGCTCTCCTGCCTGGATAAACGGGACGAGCGGTGGTGCTGCCAGCAATGGGGTACGGGAGAAGCTGCCCCTTTCCTTCCAGTCACTTTGTTAACATGCCCCTAAACCCTCTCGCAGCCAGAAAAAGCATTAGTCACCCTTACAGAGTCAGGATGAGCCGACAGGAATAACAAGCGCCTTCGTCTAGAGCATGTCCATGCCAGGCAAAATATTGTGGCCGGGACTGCTCTGTGCTTGTTCTGGGGAAGGCGCAGAGGAACCTGCTCAGCCCGTGCAGAGGGCAGTGGTTGTGTCTAACACCCCAACACCTGGCCAGCTGTGGGAGCTGCTGGTGGTCACTGGAGCTGGCCCTGCCCAGGGCCTTCACGGGGCTGTAGACAGGGACTGACCTGGCAGAGGGGCTGGTGAAGGCATTCGGCTCCTGGGGGTGCAGCGAGATGAAGAAGAACTTGGGGAGGCACTGGTGTGACCTCCCTGCTCATCAGGGGCTCTCTGGGTCAGATTATGGCCAACCATGAGCTGGTGGACATTTCAGAGGGGGCCATAGCTTGGGACCTCCTCCATCCCACCTCAGCCCCGTTCATGATGCCAAGAGCCTCTCCCAGGAGACAGAAGAGGCACCAGGCTGGCTACAGGGAACCAGGCAGCCCATCCCTCTGGGACACTCCTGCCCCATAACACAGCCCGTCCGCCCACTTCAGCATCACCTCCAACACCCAGAGGAGCAGGGCAAGCCAGGACCTGGATCCCGGCCGATGAGGGGAGAGATGAAGGGAGATGTGAAGCCGATGAGTGGAAAAGGCGAGCTGCGAGGATGTGGCCGGGCGCGGCTGACGGGGGTGGCTGCAGACGGTATCGCAGCAACGTGCTGGCACGGAGCGGGGGCCGGGCCGGAGTCAAACATTGGGAACATTTCTACCAGACGGGACAATTACACTCTGGAGCTGCTTGCCAGTGAGGCCCCATCACGAGTGGAACAGATCCCATAAGATACTTCTAAGTTTAGAGTAAAGGAGCCTTCTCCAACAGGGGAGGATGCGAGACTGCCGAGCTCAGTCCCGCCCGTCGCCGCCAAACCGCACTCCCCGGAGGAGCACTCACGAACTGCTCTTGCAACACTTGAGCTACGGCTGAGACACACATTCCAGCCGAAACCCCTGTTTGCAGTTGTTTATACATCGCTCAGAAAATATCCTTTTGGATTGAATTTGTTCATGCTTGATCTCAGCCCAAAAAAACGAAGAATTATTTGGGGATGGTTTGAGCAAAATCTGTTCGACTGTTTCTGTGTTATGTAAGCATCAGAATAAATATGTTTTCCTATTTTCAAACATTTTCCTCATCCTTACTAGCTGTCAGATAGCTCAAAATCAGCTTCATGATTTGGAGGAGTTGTACGTAGCCCATGCCTGGCTCTCGGTGAGGGACCAGCCTGTTCCTCAGCCAGACAAGCTCTCCTCAGGAGTGAGAAAACCAGGAGGGACTACAGCTCTTACATGTGGTGCTTGACATCCTTAAAAGTGATCTCCAGGGGCATTGGATCACAGCCGGGCATTTTCCAAGAGCGTTTGACAAGAAGAGATTGGCCAGTGCCAGATGAGAGTTAAATAAACAGGTATTGAACAAGGCTGTGGAAAAGAGCCATAAGTTTTTGTGTGAAGGGGAGGTGAGTGCTGTGCACAGACCATGCAGCGAGAGGAGGGCTCAGCCCGTCCCCCCACCCGCCTCCCAGCTCCAGGGGAGCTCACACTCCGCAGGTTGCACTGGAGCTGCTCCCTGCGTGTTTTTGTGCTGTGCCCGTGCTCGTTGGTTTTGGTGGATCGTGTTTTTGGGAGAGAAGGAGTGAAGGAGGAGAGCTCGCAGCCTGGGAGACACTCTTTGACTCCAAGATTGTGCCCAGATGCAGAGAGGTGACGGGTGATGGGCACTGCAGAAGGAAGGCCAGGCCTTGGTGAGGTGGATGGGCCAGATGTTGGGAAGATTTTGTGCCAGCATCATTGGGCTGGGGCAGAGCTGTTGGAGGTGAATACAGAAATATCCTTGAAATCCAGCTCCAAGGCTGGAGAAGATCATTGTCCAGGTTCCTGGAATTCACACTGAGCCAGTGGAGAGGTGACCTTGACCCAGGCTCTCAGGACTTTGTGTCTGGAGGAAAGGATGAAGAGGCAACGTTCACCCCATGATGTGCCCCAAGAAATGAGGGTCTCCAAGATGCTTGGGTCTTGCTGGTTCCCAGTGCGAAGAGGAGTTAAATACCTGAATGCCTGGCAGAGGCTGGGATGTCATTCCTCACCCAGCACCTGCAGAAACCCAGGGAATTCTGTCCAAGTGCTGATTCTCAACTCAGGGCAGTTGTCCAAGGAATGACACTCAGCAGCTACAAAGTGCTATAGCAACGAGCCCCGAGCGCCAGGAACAGGCACTCCAGTGTCCTGTCACTGTTCTGTGGGGAAACCATGGGAAAAATGACAGGGATCGTTGTGAGCTGGAGACGGGAAATTTTAGAGAGGTTTAGGAAGCTGATAAAAATACCTGGAAAGGAATTAAATTAAAGTCCTCCAGCTGAACGTAGAGGCTGCTTCAACATCTGTACAAGTCACAAAGGACTCACAAAATTTGAGCGAAGGAAGAGGGCAGGAACAGGAATCCCTTTAGGACTGTCAGCAGGGAAAAGGTTTTGAAACCATGAGCAGGGAAAAAATTATATCAGGGGAATTCCAGAAACATCTTGAATTTGACTGAAGTCCCCAACTTGGGTTCTGGAGAAGCAGGGAAAGGCATCCATAGCCAAGGGGAGATCTCAGTGCCTCCAAGGGAAGACCACGAGCATCCTGAGGCTACTGTGAGCCCAAGATGGCTCCTTGGAGCAGCGGCACCACTTGGGTCCACAAGATCCCCCCAAAACTTCCAGCACCTCTAGTTTGGCTTCCCTGGTGAGAAACCAGCATCTCCAGGGCCCTGGGGCAGGAGGAATTATGTAACTGGAGAGGGAGTGTTGAACACTGGCCTGGACCAAATTGGAGTCATAACCTCTGCCTCCTTTCTCCTTCCATTGGAAGATCCTGTCAATGGCTTCAGGGATAGAAAAGGATGTGTGAGCACCCCCAGATTTGCTTTAGGGCAGCACTTGGAAACCCAACTGTGTCCTTTTGATAGTTCAGCTAAACCAGGGTGAATTTGTGCTGAAGCAGAGAAGCAGTGCTTCCATGATCCATCCCTCGAGCAGGCAGAAATCCGTCCTTAAGCCATCCCAGATGTTTGCAAAGCAGACGTGGGTCTCAGTCCTGAGGTAGCAGAAGGAAAAGCGCTGGAACAAAACGAGACGTTAAGAAAGAAACTGCCAGATCCACGTGGTGGAGCTGAGACTGCTCGGGGAGACCAGGAATGCAGCAGCTGCTCTGTCTGCTGGAGCAGACGATTTAACATGGAAGCTACTGCTTTCCAGAAGTCTGGAGTGCAGCAAATGTTGTACTGGTCTGCAAAAGCAGCAGCAGCAATGATCCTGGGAATAGTGCGGCAGCTTTTGTGCAGGAGAACGCGCTGGAAGGAGCGATCGTCCAGGTTCAGATCGAGCCACTCAGAGGGACCTTGAGGTCCCACAGTCTTTGACAAGCTCGATGGGTGGGACAGTGGGAAAGTCATGGGGGTCAACAGAGAGAGAAAGATACCAAGTCCTGAGTCTGGGATGGGGCAATCCGTGCGCCAGGAGAGCCTGGAGAACAACCAGCACAGGTGTGTGAGCTCTGCAGCACAGAGCATGGAGACAGGGAAGGGAGGCTGACCATGAATCAGCAGTGAGCTTTTCCAGTGAGGAAAGCCAACTGGTGTGCTGTGGTAGCCAGCTGGTGTGCTGTGGTAGCCAAAGCACGGCCAACACCTGCAGGGAAGACGTGTGAGAAGAGACAGAGAGGTGAGGTTGTTCCACCTGGAGAAGAGAGGTGGAAAGGGGGATCTGATTGTGTTTTCCTCTGCCTAAAGGGAAGCTACAGAGGAGACAGAGCCAGACTTTCCTCAGGAGTGAGGAATAAGGAGAAAATGGGCAACAAGCAGGAGTTGCAGGTAAGGAAGGACACAAAAACTGTCGTGCAGCCCTGGCAGAGGGGCCAGTTCAGGTTGCTCATGGACAAAGCCTTGAGCCAATGGATTCAGCTTTAGAATTAGACTGCTCTGAGCACAGCTGACTGGAGACTTGGGATGTTTCTGCAAAAATCAGTTATTCCAAGAAGATCAAGGAAAATCACTTTTCTCAGCCTGTAACACAGCCTTGAGCAGGTTGGCAGAGCCACATGTGGGGAAACACTGCAGGGACGTCCCTCTGCTTTAGGGTGGGATTGTGCCCAGAATTTCTCTCCAGCTCTGGAGAAGCGTGTCTCTGTTTGGTGAAGATGGGACAGCAAATGATCTGCTCCCCCTCCAGCGTGGTGGGCTCCTGATCACGAGGAACGTCAGAGCCCCAGGCTCTGGGGTGCCCACGGTGGTGCTGCCGTCTCATTGTTAACTCCCCAAAGCCTGTGGTTGCAGACAGAGTTTCAGGAGATGCTCCAGCCCGGGAAGAAGAAGGAAGGATACGGTCCCCAGGCTTGCTCTGCTCGGTGTGGGCTCAGTGTGCAGGCAGAGGCTCTGGGAGAGCTCTGCCAGAGCCCACGGAGCACTTGGCACCTCTGGGCAGCGCAGGACAATCTCTCCACTGAAAGACACCTCCAGGCCTCTTTGCCATGCTCGAATTTCTCACTTCTTGGACAAGGTTTCCACCCCATCACCTTTCCCTTGCAATCCTGGACAGCAGCAGATGCGTCCCTGGGCACCCAGCACAGCAGAGCACCCAGCTGACCTGCGCAGATTTTGTTGGGGACATCCTCGCTCCCCTTCAGACACCGGGATGGCTCCAAATCCTCACAGACTTCTCACATGTTAACTGTTGCTGGCCTTATCTCCAGGATCAAGACCATATTTTTCTTCTCATTCCAGGAAGGACAAGTTTTAATAGGCCTGGAATTGGAAACAGCTCCCTTTGCTTTCCATGCTTCCCACCCGGTTTTCATGTGGGGAGTTGTTTACCACAGTTATGCAAGCGGAGGCAGAGGGCTGGGGTGACAGTCCTGGCCTGGGGGCACAGTGGGGCTCCCGCTGCCCTGCATGACCACCCTGGCCCTGCATCCATCCCACACATCCCGATGCTGCCGGGGATGAACAAGTGAGCAGAGGGAGAAGGAAATGTTCTGCTTCCCTGGCCAGAAGGGACAGCTCTTGGGACTGGAAAGGACTGAATCTCAAGGAAAAAGTGTGGGACACGTTCTGGTCTCTGTGGAGGGGACACCCAGAGGTGGCTGAGCTCCCCAGTTCCCTTCCATGGATCTGGTGGCAAGCCAGGGACAGTTACCATGACAGGTCAGCACAATGTTCCTGTTCCCTGCCAGAGTCCCCCAGGGACAGAGGGATGGAGCAGGGAACGTGGAGGGGACGTGACACCTGTCCTGTGCGGTGACCGGGTGAAGGACTGGCTGTAGGGCTGGGCATGGGCCCTGGAAATGGGTCAGGGACGTGGCGGCAGCAGTGGTGGCACTCTGGGGGTGTCCCCCCTTTGCACAGAGCCCCTTGGCTGTGCTGGGGTGATGATGGGGCAGAAGAGGCACGGGGAGGGCCCTCAGTGCCACGTGGGAACACAGCCTGGTCAAGGATGCCCAGAGCTGATGGTGTTGGGAGAGGCTGCTGGGCCGAGACATGAAAAAGAGACGATGGAGACAAACTGTGACAAAACTCAGCTGCTACTGGGCTGAAGATGGTGGTTCCCACCCTGAGAGTGATGCGGGAGGACAGGGACCCTGTGGCGTAGCAGCAGGTGGAGGGGACAGTGACGTTCATGACAGCCATGGAAAACTGTCCTGGCTTTAGAGGAGAGAAGTGTCCGTGGGTGAGAGCTGCCTGAGCACACGGCTGGGCTCAGCACAGGAAGAAATCAACGTTAACAGCTCATGGATAATGATGCGGAAAAGCAAGTCCATAATTCCTTGGTGTCACGGAGCTTTTCTTTAAGGAAATGTCCAGGTGAGAGGAAATGACCAAGTGGTGAAGTGGAGGGGGGCTCAGGACCAGCCTGGTCCCATGTGCCCATGAGCACAGCGCGGAACTGGATGTGATCAAGGGACACACTGACCCCTGCCCCAGCCGTGGAGCGGGCTCTGAAGCACCCACAGGAGACAGGTCCCACTGGTGACAAGGACAGCCTCTGCTGGTGTGCTGGCCAGCCCCTGCTCGTGTAGCCCAGCCTGTCTCACTTGCCAGAGGAGCCCAGTCCTGACCCCTGCTCATGGCACCAGCCTGGCCTGTCTAGTGCCATCTGCTCCGTGGATGTCTCTGCCCAGCCCGGCCCAGGGGGTGGCACAGTGTCCCAGCCGTGCAGGGACATCATCCTTTCAGAGACGTTTTCCATCCATCTCTGGCCCTGAGGGGCTCCACAGGCAGAGCTCCCCACAGCTCTCCCCTAATCGCTTCCCTTCGCACCCCCGCTCCTGCTGTGCTTTGTGCGGCAGGGTGCAGCTCTCCCACCAGCCTCGTTCCCTCCTGCCCCCTGCCCCTCCAGACTTGCTGCTGTGGCCACGGGCTGCATTCAGCCTTCCTGGAGTGGTGTGTCTTCACCTGTGGATGTGCTCCAAGTCCTGCTTCTGGAGGATCTCCAGTCCCTCCTGCCTCAGGCCAGGTTTCTCCCAAGCGCGATGGCCCCCGTGCTGTTCTGGGGAAGGCCTTGTGGCACTGTCCCAAGCTCCTGAGCTGGGTGCTGCTTGCCTGACACCCACCTGGAGCTGGCAGACGAGCTGGGGTGGACATGGAGGGGCGGGATGGGCCAAGCCCCCCCATGAGCTCTTCTGCTGTGATTTTGGCTGTCTGGGCTGTATCCACAGCGCTCGTAGCAGCCTGGGCCGGGCTGACCCGGTGCTCTGAGTGGGCTCCCGGTCCCCCAGGTGTGACAACCAGCCTCTGTGTGACAGTCAGGGGGCTGTGACACAGCTGGTCCCTCCTCCAGGGCACGGAGAGGGGCTGTGTTTGCAGCAGGAGCTGAACCCTGTGAGCGCAGCCTGAGATCTGCGAGACTCCGTACGGCTGAGTCAGGACCTTGGAGCAGCCCCCCATTTCACACACACACACACAGGGACACCCTCCTTCCACCTGCAGTACACCAGGGGTTTGTACTCATCCTGAATTTGTCACAGGGACTCCCTGCCAGCCCCTCTGGCCAGCTCTGCTCTGGTGAGGGCTCCTGCAGAGCCCCCGTGCCTTTGCAGGGGTGGAGAGAGGACAGAGCAGCCTGTGCCAGGCACAGCCTCGTGGGGACCATCTCGGACCTGCCAAGCTCCCCCCTCACTGCTGCCCGGGCAGTGTTCCCAGCTCAGGCGCTCAGGGCCACCAGCCCGGGAGGTTTTGGAGGCTCCAGGCTTGCTGAGGGTCTGAAGAAGGCTGATGGAGATGGTGCTGGTGACAAGTCCTGCAGCAGTGGGGTGGTGCTCGTGGGTCAGGTGAAGGACAGGGCAGTGGGTTGATGATTCTGGTTGATGCTGGTGCATCCTGGACCCCTGGACCTGCAGGGACCAGCAAACAGGGTGACCCCAACCAACGGCCTCATGTCCTCAGTGCTGGCCTGGGGAGGTGAGCACAGCTTGGAGGACACTGAGGAACAGCCAGAGCTCTTGGCAGCCTTTGTGCAGCCAGAACAATGGCTGACGTCATTTTTATTTAAGAGGGAGAAGGGAAAAAAATTGTGACCAGAGGACCGTAGCCCTGGGAGAGACGGAGTTTATTTTTCCTGCCTGCTGCCTTCTCTCGCGCTCCCCCCAGCCCTGGCCGTGGCACAGCACATTCCTTTGCTGTGATCTCCTCCCTCCCATGCAACAGCACATTCCTCCTGCGCTGGCTGCTCCCTTTGCCCGGGCCACCCTGGCCTGGCCGCTGTGGAGGGGACAGTGGCCACCTGTCCCCAGTGCCTGAGCCCCGCTGGACGCTGTGGAGGGGACAGTGGCCACCTGTCCCCAGTGCCTGAGCCCCGCTGGACGCTCTGCTTCCAGCTTTGCCGGAGCTGCGGCTCAGGGCTGTGTCCGTGTGCTGGCTGCTCATGCCCAGCTCCGCCCCGGGCACAGGTGTCTGTCCAGGTGCTGGCCTCTCCATCCCAGGACCGTGTCCAGGAGGGATGCAGGAGCCTCACCCTCTGCAGGGTGCACTGAACCCGTGGCATGGAACCCTCCAGGGCGGACACCCCACACCGATGGGCTCGGGGAGCGTGGGCTGCCAGGTAGGGCTTGTCTTCCCTCGCTGGGTGGAGCAAGACCAGCCTGGGCTCGGGATCATCCCTTTGGATCCCAAAGAGGCAGGAAGGAAGCCGTCTGCCAAGCCCTGTGAGCAGTGGGGAGATGAGCTAACGCCTCACAGGACTGAGTTTGTGGGGCTGGCACAGCTCCCAGTGCTGGGGCCACCCCGGGCAGGGCAGGTCACCCCAGAGGGCTGGGCAGATGTGGGGGCTGCAGCCCTTCAGCCCGGGGTCACTGTCCCCTCTGGCCAGCGCTGGTGTGGGGTGAGAAGGTCAGGCTGTGGGTGCTGCTGACCAGCGCATCCAGCACATCTGCACACCCGGCCCCTGTGCTCCTGCTGGCCTCACTGGGTTTTGCTGGAACTGCTGGGAGCCCAGGCACGGGCCTAGTGCCTGTTCTGTAGCATTTTCCCAGTGAAATCAGAAAAAATGAGACGTTGCCTTCTCTTAGGACATCCCCCTTTGCTCACCCCAACACCCCTCTCACAACTCTGTCCTATTCCCAGCCACAGAGACCAGCAGCACCCCTGTGCCCCCACCAGGATCTCTGAGAGCTGGGAAAGCTCCTTCTTCCTGGTTTTTTACCCGTGCCAGCACTGCCTTGCTCCTTCTCAAGCTGGGGCTGCAGAGGAGAGAGCTGGGGGCTCTGGTGAGGGCTCTGGGGGCATTGCAGGGCTCTGGCTCTGGGCAGGGCTCTGGCTCTGGGCAGGGCTCTGGCTCTGGGCAGGGCTCTGGCTCTGGGCAGGGCTCTGGCTCTGGGCAGGGCTCTGGCTCTGGGCAGGGCTCTGGCTCTGGGCAGGGCTCTGGCTCTGGGCAGGGCTCTGGCTCTGGGCAGGGCTCTGGCTCTGGGCAGGGCTCTGGTGAGGGCTCTGGGGGCATTGCAGGGCTCTGGCTCTGGGCAGGGCTCTGGCTCTGGGCAGACCAAAGGGTTGAGCGGGGCCACGTGTGCCCCATCTCCTGCCGGACTGGGCTAAACCAGGGTTAACCAGAGGGGCGGCTGGGAGCTGCCACATGCCAAGAATGTTTCCAGACTGGGGAAGGGCTGGACATGAATCACCCGGTGCCTCTGCCAGACGCTGTGTGCAGGCTGGGCTCCGCACCGTGCTGTCCTGCAGCGAGTTTGGGGACCCTGTGCAGACCAGGGCTCTGCCAGCCCCACCAGCATCACCTGCTCCGGTGGCTCCAGCCTGGTTTTGTGGCTCCTGGGAGCCCCAGCTGGCCGTGGGACCGGCAGCCCCATGTGTGTGTCAGGCACTGCTGGCTTGGGAAGCCCACGTGCAGATGTTGCTGCAGCCATGGACACGCTCCTCCCACGCTGCTCCAGCCCTTTGTGTCCGTCACTCGTGTGAGCCTGAATGTCCACAAGTTGTAACTCAGCCTCTGGAGACCTCCAGGTACCACGGAGACGCAGCAAGGTACCATGGCTGGCACCAGGACCCTGCTTGGCCCAGTGCTGGCTCTCGCACTGGGCAGCTTGTCTCGCTGCCCACCCCAGCCCAGCGCCCGTCGGCGTGGGGGACGCTCTTCCTCCTCCTCTGATGGGCACCAGCGTGGTCCTGCTGTGATCCCAGGGACACCCAGCAGCCCAGGAGATGGGGACCTGCAGCCCTCCCACGGCCAGTGCTGGGGAAAGGTGTGGCAGCCTGGGGAGCTCCTGTCCATGCCCAGCACTGCCAGGCTGCTGCACTGGCTGCCCTGGAACGTGGGTGGATGGTTCCACACTCAAAGGCACCCACACCCCTTAATGCATCGATATCCACAGCAGGGCTGCAGCCTCGAAGACAGGCAGTCTGTGCTGCTGAAATCCAACTACAGCAGTGGGGCAGCCACAGTCCCCACACAACTTCTGTCCCTTGCAGCTCCTTCAGAGCAGCAGCGGGAGGGGATTCGGGCTAAGAGTGAGGTAACCTTGGGCTTCTTGGCAGCCAGAAGTCCCCCAGCACAGTCCCTGCAGCAGCTCCTGGTACACAGATGTGTCTAATTCACCTGCTCACCATGTGCAGGGAAAGGGTCTGAGCGCCAGACCGGCCGCAGGGACATCTGTGAGGCAGTGGCTGAATGCAGAGAGCAGGAAAAACACAGGGAAGAAGGGCAGCACCCCAAACTGCTTAGGGCTAAAACCCTGATACCTCCTTTCATTCAGAACATCTCCATTTCCATCTGGAAATAAAGAGGTTTCCGCGTTCAGCTCCTCCTTGCTGAAGCTGGAAAAGCTGTCCCCGTGGATGGTGCTGGGTGGGGGTCCCTGCCCGGGACACAGGGACGCTTCCCTTTGGAAGCAGCACCATTCCCTGGCTGCACCACGAGCAGGCAGCGCCGTGCTGCTGCAGCCGGACACGTGTTCCAAGCCTTGTGCAAGCACACCAGGCCTGACCTCGCTCCAAGCTTTCTGCTCAAGGATGTAATCTCTAGGGCAGTAATTTTCCCTTGCTTGCCCAACGCTTTCCAAACGAGCACATCTGAAAGCCTTGACTCAAGGGTTTCAAGGAGCTGTGCTGAGCACGACACGCGGCCAGGGACCGGCTCAGAGGCTCAAGAAATAAACAATACAAGGAGCAGAACTCGGAACATCTGGCGGAAAGTAGGAGCATGTTCCACAGTCTGGGTGTCTGAAGGATAAATGGGGCTGGACGGAGTCACAGCTCCTTTCTTGTCCACGTTGGGAGCGGGGCAAGTGTGATATTTATGGGCTTCAGTGATGCTGTGACTGCAGCATCTTGGCACTTCACTGGCTTCAAGGGGAATGGGAACACATGTGTGAAAAACATGTGCTGGGGCACAAGAGCCCAGGCCCGAACGGCAGCACACAGGGAGGGAGAAGCTCTGGGGACAAACTCAGCTCTCACCCACAGATGGGGTGGGGTAGGGCCCACTGTGCTGGGGGATAATGAGAAGCTGTGAGCCTTGGAGGGCTGCAGCCGCCTGGAGAACACAGAAACCAGGCCACAGGAGCCTGACAAGCAGGGCTTCCCTAGAGGTGGGCATGGAATACGTGGGCCTGACCAGGGAAGCTGTTCTGAGCTTCTCAGTGCTGTGCCCATGGCTGGGTCCTGCACCTTCCTTGTTTCCATGGGTCTGGACGAAGCAAAAATTGAACAAAACCAAATCAAGACCTCAAGGATCTGTATCCAAGGAGCAGGACATGGGATCTGGCATGGACATCTGTGAGCCAGTGGTTGTGGTGATCCCCGCCTTGGAATTAAAGGCGTGAGTGGCCCCACTGGTTTCACTCAGGGAGGAGTGAGCACTTAAGTGCTTTGCTGGATGAAGGCCTAGGAGAGGGGAGGGCTGGGCTCCAAGTGGAGCTGGGCTGGAAGGAGCCTACGCTCTCTGCTGCGATGGTTGGGATTTCCAGCCTGGAGACAGGGAAGCAGGGCAGGCAGAGTGAGGAAATCCAGCCTGGGAGTCCCAGGCAGGGCAGAGGCTGGAGCAGCATCTTGGACAGCCCAGCTGGTGTTCCCAGGGTGCCTGGGCTGGGCTGGGCTGGGGAGCTCTGGCTCTGCAGAATGATGGTCCTGTCATGGGGCTGTGGCGAGGTCCCACCTCTGTGAGTGCCTGCTCCATGCAGAGGGGAAGCTGTGGGTGCCCTTGGCCTTTGGCGGTGGCACTGACCCACGCCCAGCAGGGGCACTGACCTGTGCCCAGCAGTGCCCATCTCCAGGTGACCCCGGAGATGAGGTCCTGGGCCAAGAGGAAGGGAGAAGGAGGAGGAGGCAGCACTCCCAGGGGAAGGGATGATGTGGTTTGGGTGAGGGTGAAGGAAGACGATGTGGTGTTTGCTGAGGTGGGGCCAGGCCATGACCAGGTGCTTTGGAAGTGACCCCATCCCTGCACCCAGAGGGCTTCCTGGGGCTTCAGGAGATGCACCTGGAGCAACACCCCTGTCTTACAATCCCACATCTGGGGCAGGGGTCCCACATCCCTCCCACAACCCCAAGGATGCTCTCTGCTGAGCCTGTTCTGGAAGGAGCACCGGCCTCTTCCCAGTGGTGCCCACCCAGACCCTGCCACACCTCCAGCTGCCCCGAGGGCACGGACACACCCATGCCAGGCAGGAGATGCCATGGCTGCCTCAGCCCTGTGCCTGCACTCCCTGGGAGCCTGGCACCACGGAACCCTCCTCCTGAACCACAGCTCTGCTCACGTGGGCCAGGAGAGGCCAAGCCACTGCCATGGCAAGGCTGGGGAGGGGCAGGACACCATGCTTGGTGCTCCCGGCGGGAGTCACCAGGATTGTCTCTGTGGAAGTGCAGCCAGTGCCCAAAACCATGGAGAGCCCCTCCACAAGAGGTCCATGAGCTCCCGAGTCCTCTTCAAGAGGGATGTTGGCGGTGTCTGGACGCTGCCCATGGAGAGCTGGACAAGAGCTCCACTGACACATCCACCTTGGCAGGCACCAGGACGGCCATTCCCTGGACACCCGCACGGCCAAGGGATGCGCACGGGGAGGAGGGAATGGCTTCCTTGCAGCTGGGACTTGGCAGAGGTGAGGTCTCATGCCTGGTGCTGATCCTCAGATATCATCTCTGGTGATTTACGGCCGGAGCACGCAAGCGCCGCTTTGGGAAGATCCTCATAAATAGCTCCGGCGTGACAGAGGGCCTGCTGGATAATGGAAAATCGCGGGACCAGCCCCTGCCACGGCTCTGTGCAGTGTCTGCTGTTAACCCTGTCCTGACAGCGGGGAGGGGCACACGGCTCCAACTCTTCCCTGTGGAGTCAGGGCCTTTGGCCCCCCCATGCCAGGGCTCGCACCCCGTCCCACCGAGCTCTGCTGGCCATGCCGTAGGTGCTGCCTTTCTTATCCTGCACTGCCATGTCCCCCTCTTTCCAGCCCCCTCTTGCATCCCATGTGGGTTTTGTAGCACTGAAGTGGAACAATTTTTGTCTGGAGGCTCTTCTCAAGACTTGTTGAAGCCTGCCTTCAGAGGAACTGGCTTTCCCTCGAATGCCGCACACAGAAATCATGGAATGGGTTGGGTTGGAAGAGACCATAAAACCCCCCCAGTCCCACCCCCCGCCATGGTGAGGGACACATTCCATTATCCCAGGTTGCTCCAAGCCCCGTCCAACCTGGCCTTGAACACTTCCAGTCATTGTGTTTCCCTGTTATGTCCTTCTTGAAAGCTTTCTGCTCCGAAGGTCACCTCCTGCTCCCTTCTGCCACCGAGGAGGGACCGTCCTTTGCAGGACTTGCACAGGACCTGGGTCTCCCTGCCCAGCTCCTCACTGTGCCTCCCCCGCAGGCCGATCCTGTCCCTGCACCCCCTGGCAGGACTCATCCAGGCGTTCCCAGCCTCGGCACGGGCATGGACCTTCACCCGAGTTCCTGCTCATGCTGGGGAGTCCCGGGGAGATCCCACCACAGCTGAGCCAGAGCAGAAAGGGAAACTGGGATTTGAGCAGTGGAGAAATCAGCAGTATCCCCTGCACTGCCCGGAGCAGCCCTGCTGGCCCCTCGCACACATCCCCCCTCCCAGCACGGCCCCGTGGCTGGTGCCGCTGTCTGGCTGTGCTGGGAGGGAGGGGAAGCCGGGGAGGGGCCCATGGCACATCTCCTCTCTGACAAGGGGTACCCAGTGCCCGCTGGGCAGGTGCCCAGGCAGCCGGGCTGGGCTGCCGGCGCTGGCTCTGCTGCTCGAGAACGAACAGATGGAATCCATTAGCAGAGATTATTTAGATATCTCCAAAGGGCTCCGTCACAACCCATTAAACTTAGACAAGCAGACATAATGAGGGCTTAACACGCCGTCGGTGACACGCCTGGCACAGCTCAGCACAGCGGAGCACTCGGGGACAGCGGCACGGTCGGAGCGGGTCCGATCCCGGGGTCCGGGTGCGTCCGGACGGCCCCAGCCCCGGGGTGCGGGGTCTTGTCTGGTCCCCCGTGCGCATCTCCACTCCTGCGCGGCTCAGGTGCCTCGGGACGCGGGGACGACGACTCCGGACGTGCTCCCTGCTCCAGCCCCACCCTTGCTCCCCCTGGCATCGCCCAGACAAAGGGGAGGACAGCGCTGTCCCCGTGCTCGGGCACTGGGCTGGCTCTCGGCCCCACTCTGGGCTGACACATGGGCGTGTGCGTGTTCCCAGCGCTGATGCTGGGAGCTGCCAGTGGTCCTGGCCGACTCAGCCCTCGTCTCGCCCGGGATCCCTCCAGCCCTGGGACCCCCCTCCTCCGTCGGCCCCCGACAGGCCCAGATGGCTCCGAGCGCCGGAGCCAAGGACAGGCGGCTGCTGCCGGCACTGCGCCGCTCGGTGCCATCCCCAGCGCCTCCGTCCCGGCGCGGTGGCTGCAGCCCCCGCCGGCATGCCCAGTGGAGCCAGGACCGTGCCGTGGCATGCCAGGAAGTCCTTGAAGCCCCGGTGCTGCTCAGCTGTGTCCCCTCCAGGTCCCCACTGCCACTGTCCCTGCTCCTCTGCTTTCTCACGGCGTGTCCTGCGCTCTGGGAATGCTGTGCTCCAGAGGGAGGTCTCCCGTGGCAGAGAGGGCTCTCTGCCTTCTTCCGTGGAGGGTTTGGAGAACGGGCTGTCCCAGGAGATGGAAGGAGGGCAGGACATTCCCTGGGGATTCCCGCAGAGGAGTGGATTTGTCTTCATTAACTCCGGAACTTGGAGCAGCCTTTAATCTAACAGCAATTTGCAAACATCAGAGGAAAAAGGCTGGAGGGGATTGGAGGGAGATCCACCACAGCTCCAGGACAATTTCCAGTGGGGGATGTATCCCTTGAACCAGGACTCTGCAGGAGCTGGTGCATCCCTGGACGTGTTCAGCTGGAGCGCCCTGGGATAGGGGAAGGTGTCTCTGTCCTTGGCAGGGGTGGAACTGGATGGGCTTTAAGGTCCTTCCAACCCAAACCACCCTGACTCTGTGATTCCCACTCCCAGCACAGAGTCCTGGGCTGCCCCTACCCGTGAGGGCACAGCTCCTGTCCCCCAGGTGCCACAGGGAGTTGCCCCCCAGCATCCTGCCCGGTGCTTCCCATTCCCGGTGTCTGCAAACCCTGGAGAGCTGTTTCCCACCCCCCCGTGCCTTCTGCCGGCCCCCCTGGGGTTTGTGGGGCTCCCCAGATTTCAGCGAGGAAGGTTTTGGAACCAGCTCAGGTTTCTCAGCCTGTCTAGGTGAGGCCTGCAGTTTCAAGGCAGCTCTCCAGGAATCCAGCAGCGCCGAACAGGATCCGGATGGGATGGCTCAGGTACCCGAAGGTATGTCAAGCCTCCACTCAAGCATTTGACAGTGTTTTCCATGACCTCATTAGGCTGAGACTCATTAGCCTGCTCTCCGCAGAAACTGGAGCTCCTCCCAGGGAGTTCGGGGCCACTCTCTGTCGCCAGCACAGTAGGTGGGTCATGGCTCGGAGCGCAGCTCTTTCTGTGCCATTACATGGCTGGGCGCTGCAGTCTCTAACAACGCTATTTCTGGATTGCAGGGAGGCTAATTGAGAACTAGTGTGTCATTAATTATACAAGTGACTCGATGCCAGCTCTGGATTATGCCTCTAATTTCTGGAACTACTGTCCTCGTTTGTTTGGTTTGACAGCTCCGAGCACTCGAGGTCTTGCGTTATTTGACATTTTATTCCACGGCCGCGGTGATTCCAGGGCAGTGGGTGCCTGGACGTGCGTGTCTCTTATCCTGATTCCAAGCAGAGCCGGCCTGGGATGCCTGGAAGGGCTCCTGTCCGTGAGCATTCTCCCCCCACGCTGCCAGGACAGGCGGCGTTACCGGGCTGGGGTTCCACCTCGTACTGGGGCTCTGCTGCGACGGCGCCGTGCCCGCGCCAGGGAACGCATCCTCCGCAGTCCCCTTCTCCCCCGAGGCTCCTGACAGCTCTGAAGGGAGGATCAGCCAGCACAGAACCTTTCCCAGGTTTCTTTCTTAGCCTGTGCCCTCTGGCTTGTTCAAGTAGCCCAAATGCCCAGGCTCCCAGTGTGCCTTCCCTGCAGGGCAGCAGCCCCTGCCGGGAGTTATCCCCAGGGAGTGACTTCATCCATTTCTGTGCATTTCCAGGGGGAATGAGCTGAATCTGGCCTGGGATGAGCCGGTTGGTTCAGGGAGCGTTGCTGGCTTGGTGTGCGGGTGGAGACCAAGTGATGCCACCGGGGCAGCAGGTCTGGGTGGGCAGCTCAGGCAGCTCCCGGGGGGCTGAGGCTCCACCTTCCCTCAATTATTTATTTTATCTCTTTAACCTGGAGGATTTGCCTGTTTTAAGTCCCTCCCAGAGCTTTTCAGGACTTTGGTTCCGTTCTCCTGGCATTTTTCCCTATAGTACAATATGATCCCTGTGAACTCCACTGCCTTCAGCATCCCAAATATTTGCAGTATCTTTTTGTGAAATATTTTGGATGCACAGCCCAGCCCCAGGGAGTCCCGGGAAGCACCTCCCAGACAAGGCATTAGGAGCACACATGTGGGAAGGTTGGGCTTTGTGCAGCGGAACCGGTGAGGGTCCAGATGAAAACATGGCAACCTCCGACCTCTGCCACTTGCTCCAAACCCTCTCTCCTGGCAGGCAGAGCAGAACAAGCCGTTTTCACACCAAACTCAATCCCAGACTGAAGAGTTCCCTTCTGCAGGGCTTTGCTATCTCCGTCTCCCTGTTGCCAGCTGGTTCCTCTGTCGGAACTGCTGCAGTGCCAGAGGGACATTTTTAGCTGCTCTTATGAAAGGACAACGTGATTTTCTAAAATTACACGTTACCCATTATTTCCTAAGCTTCCCCAGCCCTGTCCCTCTCGTCCCCAGGAGGGCACTGGAGCCAGGTCCAGGCATAGAGCGGGCAGCGGGGGTGGGTTCCCCCCGTGGGTTCCCCCCAGATCTCTGTACCCATCTGAAGGTCAGCGCGGTCCCACGCTGCCATCTGGCATATTCTCCCCCCCGAAATGTTTCCCAAAACAGCCTCCAGCAGGATCTTTTCCATGCTGCCTCTGTGTCCCATGCTGCAGGATCACCCCACATCCAGCTCTGACGTGGTTGTGCTCAACACAAGGAGTTTTTTCCAAAAGCTCCTTTCAGCTGCTTTTCCAAGCCTGCATCAGTGGTCACCAAAGGGATTTTCCAGTCCCTACGTGTGCCATTGCTTGGTGCCCACAGGGAATCCTGCACTGAGAGATTTTCCTCTCTCTGAGGAGTCCTTCTTTGGGTTTTCTTCTTTTCTCTTTTTTCTTTTCTTTTCTTTTCTTTTCTTTTCTTTTCTTTTCTTTTCTTTTCTTTTCTTTTCTTTTCTTTTCTTTTCTTTTCTTTTCTTTTCTTTTCTTTTCTTTTCTTTTCTTTTCTTTTCTTTTCTTTTCTTTTCTTTTCTTTTCTTTTCTTTTCTTTTCTTTTCTTTTCTTTTCTTTTCTTTTCTTTTCTTTTCTTTTCTTTTCTTTTCTTTTCTTTTCTTTTCTTTTCTTTTCTTTTCTTTTCTTTTCTTTTCTTTTCNTCTTCTCCTCTCTTCTCTTCTCTTCTCTTCTCTTCTCTTCTCTTCTCTTCTCTTCTCTTCTCTTCTCTTCTCTTCTCTTCTCTTCTCTTCTCTTCTCTTCTCTTTGCTGTTCTGTTCTTTTCTTTCTTGTCCTTCCCAGGGCAATGTTTCCCCAGGTAGGATCCCCAGGCCAGCAGAACCAGACTGGCTCTGTGGGTGTTAAATGAGGATTCCCCAGCCAGCTCCCTCATCTTTGATTTTGGGATCCTCATTAATTCCTGGGCCCAGTTAGAGCCCTGAATACCCCCTGGTGCTGCTTTGATCACTCAACAGCCTCCAGTCTGCTGCACATCTCCAAAGTTTTGTTCTCTCCAGGCTGCTCCTCCCTTTCCCCCGGCACCTTGGTGCTCTCTGGATTCCCATGGTGCTGTCTCAGCCTCTTCCCTCTTTTCCATCCAGAGCAGCTGTGGCTGCCCCTGGATCCCTGGCAGTGCCCAAGGCCAGACTGGACACTGGGGCTTGGAGCAGCCTGGGACAGTGGAAGGTGTCCCTGCCCATGGCAGGGGTGGCACTGGATGGGCTTTGAGGGCCCTTCCAACCCAACCCTTTCTATGATTCCTTGATTCCATGAGTCCCCCACAGCTCTGTGCCTCCCCCTCCACACAGTTATCCTGGCAAAGAGACCAGGGAGGGCTCCCAGGAGAATGCTCTGCCCAGAGCTGATCCCAAACCACTGGCCCAGATCTCATGCACAGACTGCCCCGGGAGGTCTGTAGGGACACCTCTCCGGGGAGGGACAGTCCCTCTGCTGGGAAGGGAAGTGACTGCCCCTCCCGGAAACAACATCAGGATTCTTGCAGGATCTGGAGGGAAATTTCTCAGCTCTCACTGGCAGGTGATCAAGTTCCTAAAAGGTCCATTTTAAAGGTCAGCATGATGCCAGGATGTCCAGTGACAACTCTGTGGCCACCCAGGAAAAAATAAGGTTGGAGAAACCAATGGTTTCCAATGTTTTCTCTTGGGGTGTGGACTATGAACAACAGCCGTGCCCATCCTGAGCGGCTGCGTTACTGAGAGACGAGTGTTTGGTGGCTGAGGATGTCCTCAGAGGCTGCTACAGTGTTCCCACTGCAAATGGATGATCCCAGAGCTCTCACCCACCTCTCCAACCCCTGCAGCTCTACATATGGGAGAGCCAGGGCTCCCATTTTCCCTGTGAGGTGTTTCCCTTGCTGAATTGACTCAAGTACACAGCCTTATCAGCACTGTCTGCATGGATTTGGGGCAGTAGAAGTCAAAATCCTCAGTCTGCTGTCCCAGTAGGATCCCAGAATCCAACAGTATTAAACTCTGGGCTGTCGTGGTCAGGACCACCACTGTTTTGAAACCAGTTTGTGCAACATCTGTCCAGAATAGTTTGCGATTGCGCTGAAATACTCTCAAGAGCCCTTCAGCTGCGGCTTAAGCAGGAATAAAAAGTGCACGCCCTGATGTCAGATGAAAGAGAGAGCCCTTTGCCTGTGGAAGGGAGGTGTGTAATTGCAGAGACGTGAACTGGATCTGGTTTTAATCCCGCTGGACAGATTGAGCACTGCAAAGTGCAGTTTCTAATCTCGGTCCTGCTCGGCTGCGTCGGAGTATGGCTGAAGGTGTTTTTCAAGTGTTTAGGAGGCTTTCCAAAGACAACAGTGTCATCTGGAGAACATCAGCCTGCAGGCTGGTTGCTGTGAACGGGACGCTCTTTGAAAAGCCCTCGGTGCTGATGCAAGTCCAGATGGCTCGTGTTGAACCTGGGGCTGGGCCATGTGCAGAACATGCCATGAGGTTCCTGTGGCTCCACCACGCTCAGCCTGTGAGCACAGCACAGGAGTGCTGGCCCCTCTGCCCGGTCCCACGGGACTTCCCCGACCCAAAGATGTGCCCAGATGTGTCTCTAGGTGCGGCCTCCAGGTGTCCCAGGTCTGTGTGCAGTGCACCTGCCCCGTGTGCAGCACTGAGCCGGTCCCCGTCCTGCGGCACAGCACCAGCACTCCAGGAGAGCAGGAGCATGGCAGGGATGGCTCAGCATGGGAGTGGATCCTCCAGGGACACCCTTGGGTGAGAGGAGTGCAGGTTCAGGGGGTGCAGAGGTGGTGCTCGGTGTCAGCTCAGATCCAGGGAAGAAGGGCGCTGTTCTCTGTCCACTCCTCTTTTCCAGTGTCCGTTTCCAGGCACACGGAGCTCTCCCTGCCTTTCCCTCCACTTTCATCCCCACGACAGCCCAGTGCCAGCCTGGGGGATCCCATCCACCCACAGCTCCTTCTCCATGGGCAGCGCTGCTCCTGCCCACACCCGTCCTGCTGGACACACAGCTGGGAGCGGGGTCAGCAGCCACCTCTGCGTCCTCTAAAACCCAGGGGCTGAGACCCCTGAGGGGGTTCCACAGCTCCCACTGCCCCCAGGAAAGGCACAGGAGATCAGCATCCTCAGGCTGTGGGGCCAAGGGCTCGCTCTGGCTGCACATCAGCATCACACAGCTGATCCTTGTGGGGAAGAGGATCTGTTTCTCTCCAAACAACTCTGAAGAGGCTTTTTCCTCTGTCCTGCTGATCCTCTCAAAGTCCTTATGCTTGGCACAGACTCTGCTGTGGTGCGTTCCTGGGTTTCAGTTTTCCTTTTGCTGCTTCTGTAGCTCTTCCAGAGGTGAAGAGGTTTGGAAAAGCTGCGGGTGGAAATGGAAAAGTGCAATGAATACATATCCTAGACACACTGGATTTTTATAGCCCTGAAAAGTGGAGGGGAAGAAAAGAAAAATGGGTGGATATTCCTGTCTGGAAACTTCTGAGCTGCAAGTAACAGGAAGGTGTTTGAGGAGACCAGGAAAACCACGGTGGAGAGGAGTTGTTCCTGACTGCAGTGCACAGCCTGTCCCTTCAGAGAGCTCAGAGCCCGGGTCTGGCCCAGAGCAGAGGGGATCGGCTCCGCACACCTGGCACTCCCCGGAGGAGCAGAGCTCTGCTTTCCAACCAGGACCAGCATCCACAGGACGGCAAGTGGAGCAAGGCACAGAGGGGTCAGGTCAGACCTGCTGACCTCCCTGGGCTGGGCTGGGCTGGGCTGGACACTGGCCCAAGAGCATCGATCTGCTGGGACACAGCAGCGCTCGGCGCCAGCACGGGGAGCGTCCGGCTGGGATTAACCTCATGTCATTGGAACGTCGACCTGCATTTGGGTACCCAAAATGAATCGCTCGCTGGGGAGCAGCTGAGTGAGAGACAGATCTTTGCAGCTTCCCTTCCTGTTTGCATCTGTTCTGGTGTCTCTCCCTGCGAGCGTCTGGTCCACGTTTGCAGAGGACGAGGCTCGGAGGAGCACACATGGGCACCAAATGCTGCAGCTGCACGACTTGTGGTCAAGCTGCTGGGGAAAGGCTCCCAGGTGCAGGTGCCAGCACTGCTGTTCCCAGGGAAAGGTAGAGGGAGGGTGCTCTGGAGCCTCTGACCCCTCTGCTGCAGCCAGGCCAAGGACACAGAGCTACCCCCAGCACCCCTACCTGGATCCCACCAGCCTTTGAGCCACTTGAGGTATCCTGAAGCCTCCTGGGAGCAGCACTGGGAAGTGCTGATGGATGGGCAGGAAGCACCCCCTGCTCCAGGGTTGCTCCTGCACCCAGATAAGGGACAAGTGACAATGCTGCAGTGCTGGCAGCCACCATCGACTTCCTTGGAGCAGCACCTGGAGCTCCTTGCGCTCGTCCTGGTGCCATGGCACCGTCACTGGGAGGGAAATGTTTGGCCATCACCACTGCACCTGGGGCTCCTCCAGCTCCCTCTTCCAACAGAAGGGATCTGGCTGTATCCAAATCCAGCAGCAGTGGCGGGTGGAAGAGCTGGGTGGGAGGACGTGGCTGCTGCCATGGAGAGCAGCAGATGCAGGCTTTCCTAACAGAAATTAATTCAATTTTATGAGCAAAACTCTTATATTGCATTAGTGAAGTTAAGACATTCTGTCTCTTTCCTAACAAAATAAACATTTTTTGTCAGAGCAAATGAGTGTTTCCTGTCTAAGCTCTGGCTGGCACAGCCCCTGTCCCCAGGAACTACAGCTGGATGCCCACTGGCACTGTGCTGCCCCAGCTTCTCCCAGGCAGGGGATAACCCAGACACAGCTTAGCAGGGGCAGAAATGAAGTGCAGAGAGCTTTCATCTTTCCCAGAGCCCACCATGGCCTCTCCGTGGTGCCAGTCCCATGGCCCATCTGGGTCTGCCTGAGCTGACTCCTCGCCATCCTCCACAGGGGTGGTGTCTCTCCTTGTCTTCCTTCCACCACAAGGTGCTGACAGCTCAAAATGTCTCTTTTCCAATCTGTCACGGGACCTGTGTTTGCTGCATTTGTGTCTTCAGCTCAGAGAGGAGCCTGTTCCCATTGTGTGGGTGGTGTCCATCCCACGAGTGTCCAGGACGGCCCTGCAGCGGTGGGGCCGGGCTGTCTGCACACAAAGGTGACACCAAGGGGCTGCCAGGTGTCCCTGGGGACTGACCAGCTCTGCTGGGATCCGCTGGGCCAGGCGGGACGCCCTGGGCAGCCCCGGCTCGCTGTCCCGCTGTCCCAGACTCGGGCTGCGTCTCCGGACTCCTGCGGAGGTGGAGGGCTCTGGGACGGGAGCACAGACAGGCCCCGGGGCTGAGAAAAAGGAGGGCAAAACACAGGAGAAAACAAATCCCCTGCTGCGGCTGCTTCTCTTAATGAGGAGCAGGACTTTGCCCGAGCCCGAGGGCACGCAGGGAGGGCTGGGCAGGGCTCCACTCCCTCCTTTCGGAGCTGGATGGGGACTCAGGCAGACAGCTGAGTGAGCCCCGGGGCAGAGCCCTGCTGGCTGCTGCTCCTCGGAGCAGCTTTTCCTAGAAAGCAGTGATGCAGACGGGCACCGTGAGCAGCGCTGCCGAGGTCTCTGGCCGGGGCGGCAGGGATGAGCTGCCAGTCCAGGGAGGTCTGATGGGTCTCGCAATCGTCCAGGCTCCGCTGCCTCCGGCCAACACTCGGGCTCTTTGGAAAGTATTTCTGAATGATTCCCAGCCATGGTTCCCATTTTGTTCTGTTTAAATTTTTCCTCCAAGACAATCTCGGTCGTAATTGTTCTCAGATTTAGGAAACTGGCTCTTCCTGAGACCAGAAAGCACCGTTACTGGTTGGGACAGTATCCCGCATCCCTCTCGCTCTCAGTGAACTCCCGTGAACCACATTTGTGCCTCGGGCTGCTGCAGCCTCCCAGGCCAGGCTGAGACCTCATTTGTGCTGTCCCTGTGAGGTTCACACAGCCACCACCTCGTGCTGGACAGAAACCTTTCAGCTTCAGACATCAGCTGGTCTTTGGGGAGCCCCACGGGGCAGGGAGACGCTCTGGTGGCCTTCTGAGGAGCCGTGGCGTGGAGGTTCTCCTGCGGTGCTTTGTGGGTGCCTGTCCCCCTCGCCAGCAGTGACAGGACCTCTGCAATGTGACTTCCCCGGCAGGAGGGGAGGGAGCAGAGATCATCGTGTGCAGATCTGCAGGGAGGGCTCAGGGCAGGGCCCAGGCTCTGCTCTAGGACCCAGCAGTGGCACCAGAGCCACGGGCAGGGCCTGAGCCCAGCAATTGCCCTGCACAGGAGGCAGAACTGCTGCCCTGGGCAGTGCCCAGCCCTGAACAGGCTGCCCAGGGAGGGGCTGGAGTCTCCCTCAGCGGGGATATTGCAGAGCCCTCTGGACACAATCCTGTGCCCTGTGCTCTGGGATGGCCCTGCCTGAGCAGGGAGGGTTGGACTGGTGACCTCCGGTGGTTCCTTACAAACTCAGCCATGCTGGGATTGTGTGCAATATCCTGAACCTTCAGCAACCCCAACCTGAGCCTCCCAGGCTCTGATTACACCAGGAGCAGCTTTTCTTTAAAAATGCATCCTGCCAGGATCTGGCTGCAAGATCTGGGCTAAACCAGCTGATAAATGGACTGAGGGGTATTTTACCGGTGCCCTTGGTCTCCTCACCACCACACTGAACCAGCCCGCTGCTCCCTTGGTGGCCGCCAAGCTCCAGACAGGGACCTTGAGGGTGGTTGGAGCAGAGGCATCGGTGCCAGGGGATGTCAGGAATCAGCCCCCAGGGTCTGGAGCCCTGTGTCTGCTCTGGTGACCGGGAGCTCCATGGATGCAGAGGTGCCTGGTGTCCCTCGGAGCCTCGGGAACAGCCGACCCAGGAGGCTGCCCACGCTGCCCTGCAGCACCACAGACGTGCTCCGTGCATCCGCCGGGGCTGCTGCCGGGGTTTGTCCATCTGCCCTTCCTTTGGCAAAGGGGGTGGGGAGGAGCTGCATGGAAATAGAGCGGGAAGGTGGGGAAACAGAGACAGAAGCTGGACTGGTGGATGGGGAGGAACTGGGACAGAGGGCAGTAAGAAAATGTGCTGGAGGATGAGCTGTGGCTCGAAGGCAGGTGCTGGAGCTGGTCCAGACACTGTGGCCTTGCTGATGGAATTTGCTGGAGTGCCAAATGGGAGAGATAACAGGCACAGAATCACAGACTCGTGGAATCACTGAGGCTGGAAAAGCCCTCCAGGATCATCGAGTCCAACCTGTGCCTGATTCCTTCCTTGTCCCCAGCCCAGAGCACTCAGTGCCACCTCCAGCCCTTCCTTGGACACCTCCAGGGATGGGCACTCCAAACCTCCCTGGGCAGTTCCAAGGCCTGAGCACCCTTTCCATGGGGAAATTCCTGCTGATGTCCAACCTGAGCCTCCCCTGGCCCAGCCTGAGGCCGTTCCCTCTCCTCCTGTCCCTGTTCCCTGGGAGCAGAGCCCGACCCCCCCTGGCTGCCCCCTCCTGTCAGGGAGTTGTGCAGAGCCACAAGGTCCCCCCTGAGCCTCCTTTTCTCCAGGCTGAGCCCCTTTCCCAGCTCCCTCAGCCGCTCCTGGGGCTCCAGCCCCTTCCCAGCTCCGTTCCCTTCCCTGGACACGCTCCAGCCCCTCAGGGTCTGTATTGTCCTGAGGGGCCTGGACTGGACACAGGACTGGAGGGGCCTCAGCAGTGCCAGCACCGGGGACAGGCACAGCCCTGGTCCTGCTGCCACTCTACCTTTGGCACAGGCCAACACCACAGGCACAGGGAATGAGCAGAACAGCCTGGAAGGGCTGGGCTGGCAGAAATATTAGGGCAAGGTCAGGCACGGCCCCCCAGAGGTGTCCATGAAAGGTGAAACAGGAATGGGAGAGCAGTGTGGGAACACAGGAGTGGCCACCGTGGCCTTGTAAAGGACAATCCCTGTTGGCAGGGTGGCCACAGTGGGGACTGGCTCGTCCCCATGCCATCGAGGGGGCACTGCCAAGAGCTGACCTTGCCCCAGCCCTGCTCACCCCAGGGCACTGTGAGGGGCTCCGTGGGCAGAGGAGGGACAGGCGGGTGGAAGGAGAGCTGGTTTTAGGAGAGAAGCATGAAAGAGCTGAGCTTGTTTAGTCTAGGAAAATGAATGCTGGGAGAGAGCTGGTCTATAAATACATCTGGGAGTAAACAGCAGGAGGGATCAGAGCTATTTAGGCTGGAGGAGCTGCTGGCAGAGGAGCAGATGGCTATCAGCTGGCCGTGAACGTGGTTACGCTGCAGCCAGAGGAACCATCCCCTCCTTGCTATAGGCAACCCTGGGACAGCCTCTCCTGGGGTCAGCGAGGGCCAAACCCGCACTGAGCCGAAAACTGCGGCCCAGCAACCTCGTCAAAAACCGTCTGCAGGGGCTTCAGCACCTCCGTGTCAGCAGGGAACCGGAGCCCCTCGGTGGGGCCTCGGAGGGCTCCTGGGGTGCTGCTCAGAGCCCTGGGAGCTGCCGGAGCTGCGGCCACAGCACGCTCCCGCCGGGCTGGGCCAGCAAGGAGCTGAGGGCTTCGATCCCCGGAGCAGCTGCGGGGCTGCGAGGGCTGTGGTGCACCGGAAACTTCAAAAAGCCCTGGTGTGGATCCAGCTTGGCCCCGGCCCAGATTAAAAAAGCAAACAAACACGACATTTCTGGTGAACTACACACCCTGGCACGCGGCCAGCCCTACGAACAGCCCGGCCGGTTTCAAGATGGAGCTCGAAAAATTTATGGGGAGGATTTACCCGGGCGGGCGCCTGTGGTAGCAGGAATGGGAATGGGTCCCTCAGGAGCACTTCCCAGGCCGGCATTCCGACCTGTGGCCGTGGCCTGGAGCACCGGGACACCGACACCCTGCCACGGCCAGCGGGGAGGGGTGTCCCGGGCACCCTCCTGAGGGACCTCTGCTCCCTCCTGCACTGCCAGCCCTGCCCCACGGCCACAGGGCCCGCCCTTGGGAATCATCCTCTGGGAAGCCGAGAGGGAATGGATCGCTGTGTGAGCCCCGGCCGTGCTGCCCGGGGATGTGGTGCTGCAGGAGGATCTCGTAGCCGATGCTCCAGAGGGGCTCAGGGTCTCTGCACAGTTCTGTGAGGGCGATGCTCAAGGGCACCGTTGGTATCATTCCCACTCTCCTCGGTCCCATTTAATCCTCCACCTCCCTCCTGCCATCACAGCTTTGCAGAGCCCGGAGCCTCTGCTCTCCCATTTTCCTTCCCTGCATGGTGTGGGATCAAACCTCCCTTCCCTGTCCCTCAGTGCCCACCTTGGGGCCCCCTCAGCAGCCCTGCCTGCATGCAGGGGGTTCCTGATGCTCCCAACCACCTTCCACCCCGTGTGCCCCTCCAAGCCCTTTTCCTAGGACTGCTGTTTCCCTGTTCCACATTCTCCTTTCCTCTCCTCCCACCACAGCCACGTTCTGGTAGGGCATGGATAAAAGCCTTGGTGAGGGCAGCCACAGATGCTGTTGCCTCCCGTGCCAGGATGCCCCAGAGCCACTCCCTGCCCATGACAAGGGGCAGGGGTGAGGCTGTTACACGGCATCCATGGCTCCCAGCTGGTTTTGGCAGGATTGCCACAGTCCCAGGTACTGATTTGTCCCCAAGGCATCAGCCCCCAAAGCATCAGCAGTGCAGAGATGTGGGGGGAGCCACACACACTGGCAGAGAGACCCTGCCCCAAATCCTCGCCCTGCCTGTCTTGGGCCAGGCTCATGGAGCTGCCACTCACTTTCCTGGGCCATGGTTACCCTTCAGCATTTTGGTGTTACGCAGGTTTCCCATTTTCCCCCATCTCCCCATCACAGGGGCAGGCGGGGTGACATCCTGCTCTGTTCCTGTGGGAGTGGAGCTCAGGGCACAGCCCTGGCAGGGGAGCAGGGTGTGTGGCACCGCCTGCACACCCAGCACAGGTGTTGGCACCTGCAGCCCCCAAGGAAGGAGCTTCCTACACCATTCCTGGTTGTAGCCTCTCACGATGTACTCCCGAGGGAATTCCCACCCGGCCTCCTGTGTGGGGCCAGGAGTTGGACTTGATCCTTGTGGGTCTCTTCCGACTCAGGACATTCTGTGAGGAGGCGGCTCAGAGTAGCTGTGGCTGCCCCTGGTTCCCTGGCAGTGTCCAAGGCCAGGCTGGACAGGGCTTGGAGCAGCCTGGGACAGTGGCAGGTGTCCCTGCCCATGGAGGGGGTGGTTGAGGTGGGATTTAACTTCCCCCCAACCCAAACCATTCTGTGATTCTATGATTTGCTACCCGCAGACTTTTCCGTGTGACCCTTTTGCTTCTCATTCCTTATCAATTTCCTCTTTCCTCCCAGCCCACTTGGAGGCTTTGTTCAGTTTTAACGGCTCTCCCCTGGCCCGGGAAGCTCTGGGAAGCAGGAACGAGCTGTGCCGGGGCTGGGCAGCGGCGATGGCTGCTGCGAAGTGTTTGAGGAGAGATGAGAAGCATCGCTCACGCTCGGGGGACTCAGGGCCTCCTTCCAGCTGCTTGGGCTTAGAGCAGGTTGCAGTTCTGGGAAATGGGGCCCTTTCCCAGTGTCAGACACACGGTGCCTTGGCGTTCCCTGAGCACAGGAGATGTAAAGCTGCTCCCCGAGCACGGCACCACTCCTCTCACCACGTCACGGCTCTCAGCCCCCCGGGAGCCCTCCTCAGGATGGGCCTGCCTGTCCTGCGTTCACAGCTCCGCAGAGTTCCCAGGCACAGGACTTACCCTGATACACTGAAAGCCTCCCTCCTCTGTGTGGAAATAAAGACTTTATCTCCTGTCAGTTCTCAAGCTGTGGCCGTGTCCTTCCACTCCCCGGGGGAACTTCAGGTGTCCCTGTCCTCTCCCTGCCGGATGTACTCAGCTAATATCCAGTGGAGAGCAGGGTGGGGAGGGATTGCAGCCGGGTTTTTGGGTGACCAGGCTGCCAGCGGGCTCTGCGAGCCCCAGCAGGTGCAGGAGTCCTGACCCTCCATGCAGGGGACACAGTGACCCTTGGGGACACCCTGACACCTTGCCCCAGGCTGCTCAGGTGTCATGACCTGGCTTCAGACCCCTCTGGCTCTGTGCAGCGCGGGGGTTTGGCAGTGCCAGCAGCACTGGTGGGTGCCCTGGGCTGCAGCACCCCCTGCCCCCGTGTTCCCAGCACCCCCAGTTCCTCTGGACTCCTGCACACCCAACAGGCCCCTGGACATCCCCGGCTCAGGGCTTGTCCCAAACAGAGTCCACTCTCCTCCACGTCCCGGGGTCTAGGGAGTGGCATCGACCCGGGGTGCTGCACATCCATCCCCTCGGGCCCTGGGCTGTGTCTGCTCATGGCCGGGTCTGAGTCACTGCTGTGTTTTGTCTGTCCGAGGTAGCTCTGCTGGATCCAATTAGGGCCGTGCTGTGCCTCACCTGCTTGGGAACGCAATCCTTGGTGTGGGCTGCTTCACCTCGGGGCTTTGCTGACCAGGATGCTCTGCACTGGGGCCAGGCAAGGTGGCTTCGACCACCCTGGGACCAGGATGCTCTGGGAACACTGGCCAAGGTGGCTTTGATCACCCTGGGAGCTGTGGGAATACTGGCCATGGCACTGCCAGGGGATGCTCCCAGCACTGGGGGCCAGTGTGCTCTGGGCAATGGCCACCTTGGGTACCGGCAAGGGCACAGTTCTGACCTTAACCCTCCTCTAACCCCAATTCCTGCCCCTGCCCCAGCAGCACTTCCCTCTCCTACAAAACTTCAGCCTCTCTTCTGGGCCCCCATCCCCATCCCATGCACCTGGACCGGCTTCTGCTGCCCCAAACAGCAGCAGGATGTGTGATGGGGGCGTGAGGGGCAGCAGTGCTCGATGCTCATCCCCGTGTGTGCCTGAGCACGGTGCCACCGCTGCCATGGCTCTCCCTCGGGACAGGGCAGCTCCTGTCCCCACACCCGTGACAGGCGTGGGTGCCATGGGGTGCCGGCAGTGCCAGCACCCGAACCCGCCTGGGGTGTCCATGGAGCATCTCTCAGCTCGAGGAAATCATCTGCTGCTCGATGCCAACCCCCCTTTGTTATGTGCTAAGATGCAAAATATTTTAATCCACGTTTCTCTTTCGCGTTTCTTTTCTTTCCCATGCTGGATTCCTAGAAGACAGGGAATTTATGGTGTGAGTCTGCTCCAGCCGCAGAGAAAACCCAGCCAAGGTCAACACCACGAGACAGGCAGCTCCTGCCAAGGGGGGAAAGAGCGATTGCTTAGAGCTTGGCGGAGGAGGAAATCAAACCAAAACCCTTCCAAAAAATCGAGATATAAAACACCCCCCACCCCAAAACCCTTTGGTGGAAAAAGACCAAAAGCTGTAAGGACGGTGCCTGCATTTCCCCCACCCGGCCCCAGCTCGGCCCCGCTTTGCCTCGTCCCAGCCCTGTCCCCTGGCACTGTGCAGGGTGGCCAGCGAGCAGGGCTGCAGCCGGTGGCACTGGGACATCCCTGTG
>VZRS01005636.1:0-122619 GCA_013398055.1 Ifrita kowaldi
ACCTATTGTTTTATGTATGACAGCTGTTAAAGAACATAATGTTACCACTTGATAATGCCCTGGGATTCAGCTCTGTAACTCCCTCTGTCCCCATGGCCGCTCTCCCCAAACCCCAATAATGCCATTTGGGTCCTTCCCAAGGACCTCTTACGCCATTCCCAGGAATGATTTGGGGTGGGATAGAATAAACTCCAGGTCCTGGCCATGACCCCTCATGGCTACTGCAAAAATGAACCCTGTCCTGGCTGGAACTAGGACTCCCTGTTTTATAATTCTGCATTTTTACACCTAGGCAGGGTTTGGAACAGTCCTTCCAGATCCTGTGCCTCGCTCTGAGGCACTCTGTCACTGTGCCCTTCCTCACCCATGAAAAGGGGAGAAAATAATTTGGAAAAAGTTCTTGGGCTGACATTAGGACAGGGAGATTACCAGTTACCATCACGGGCAAAAAACCTGGGAAAAATTAAATTTATTGCCAAATAATATTGATTTGGACAGTAGGAAATCAAGACAAATTCCACCCTCTCCATACCCGCAGTTCCTTCAGGGTTATTCACCTGCTCCACCGGGGTCTTCAGGTAGCTGAGGCAAAGCTTTCAGTGTATGAGAGCAGTGCTTGAGCTCAGCAGTGTATTTAATGCTTTTATCAGCAGCATCTGAGAACAGCCTGTAGCACGAACACAGCCCTGTTAACACCACTCTTCTCACCTCCCAAAGTGCAGGGAGAAGAATAAAACCAGGGAACTTTCCCTTACTTTGAATACTCTTGGCATGCCTGGTTTACATGAATTCCTTTTTAAGAACTGAGTACCAGCTGAGACAGAAGGTCTGACACTTCAGTCTGACCCAGTATTGAGCTCTTACGTAAGTTTTCATTTCTGTTTACACGATTTTCTTTCCTCCACCCTCTCCTCCTCCTCTGCATCACTTGTCCATATCCTTCTGCAATTCAGTTTGGTGTCAAGTTATGTAAAATGTTTTCATCACTCACTGCTATGAGCTATCATCTGAGTGTGCAATGCTGTTCCAGGCCACAGAGTCTCCAGAGAACACAAACGCTCCAGGAGAAATGGGATTTCTTGGATGTCACTGCACTGGGAGGAGGAAAGTGGCCAAAGCATCCTTTGAAGCCACCCTATTCAACCAGGATTCTTGACTTCCAAGTGTCCTATTTGCAGCCAACTCACAAGGACATGAGGCAGTTCTGAAGTCCTGGGTTTTTTCTTTACATGTACACCACACTTACTCAAACCAGCCAAATGTTTTTCTCTTCTTGATAAGTGCTGAAACAATTAGAAAACTTGCTACATATAAAGATGCAATTAACAGGCAGCAGATAATCAACATTCCAAGGAAATTTTTAGTGGGAATAAGGACATGAATAATCCTCTCACAGAATTCTAAAATCAGTGAATTTATTGCAGGTCCTGAGTAGCTCAGATTCCCAGGAAGCACAAGTTACATACATACGACACAAACGTAAACTGCAAGCGAGTAAAGATAAAGATGTTAAGACCTGAGGGTTCAAAAATCTGTTCTCTACGTTTTTCTTTCTAAAGGATCAATTTGCCAAGATCAGCTTTAACACAACCATCTTGAAATATTACAGATCATGAACTCCAGAGTCTCCTCACAGATGTTAATCTAGGAATATTATTCAAGAGTAGAAAACATCTATTCAACACCTTCTTTTACCTGTTGCTAAAGTACAATCTTCTCCCCAGCCTGGCAGCACGAAAAGCAGGAAAGGACCTGGTTCTGTGTGAGCCCTGCTCAGCAATAACAAAAACATTTCTATATCATCAACCCTGTGCTCAGCACAAATCCAAAACGCAGCCCCACACCAGCCACTGGGAAGAAAATGACCTCAGCCAAAACAAGCACATGTGCAAAAAAGCTTCTGAAGATGAATAATAGATGTACATAAACACATGCATATATATATATGAAAATATCTGGGATCTGTTGGCTTTTTAAAATGTTTTAACCTTAAATCGGCTTTCTGTTGTTATTTTTTTTTTGCATATGAGAAAGGTTTGAAAGGCTGGTCTGACTCATGCCCTCCCAAGAAAGGGTTGTTGATATTATGGGGTCCGACTGCCTCCTCGAGAGCTGACAGAGGTGCAAAGACCCAGCCAGGGATGCAATGAGCTGTGCTGCTCCAGCCCTGGCCATCCTGGCAGAGGATGCTGTCCTGCCTATTGTCCAGCTGGGAAGGAGCAGGTGTTCTCCCAGCTCATGCTGGCCTCTCACCTGGACACCAGCTCCAGTCCAGCCGGGTCAAACCAGGTGAGAGTCCAGCCTCCTACCACATTTTACCATCTAAATGACCAGTGGCAACAGCCTCCGTGTGAGAATTGGCAGAAGAGACCAAGTTTCTGCATTTCAACCTGTGCAGTTCACAGGTACTTCAGTAAAGCCCGGGCTCATTTGTGATGCAAATGATCGATTGTGTGTTCTCAATTGCACCCTTTATAGGAGAGGGGAATCAGCCTTTAGCAAAGGAGAGTAGGGACCAGGAATAACTTCGATAGGCACCGTGAGGGTTACCTGGAGTAACAAATTCAAGAGGAATGAACTGTGCAATTACAGGAGAGAAGAGGTTACTAAATTGGGAGGAGCTGTTGACTCCCTCTAAAACAGAGACACCTTGCAGAGAGACCCAGACAAATGGGAGGGCTGGGAATCACCAACCGTGATTTTAGGAAACACTGACAGGGTGGTTGAGCACTGGGAGAGGCTCCCCAGGGAATGGTCACAGCACCAACCTGAGAGAGCTCAAGGAGTGCTTGGACAACGCTCCCAGGGATGCACAGGGTGGGATTGTTGGGGCGTCTGTGCAGGGCCGGGAGCTTGGCTCCATGATCCTTGTGGGTTCCCTCCAACTCAGGATATTCTATGATTCTACAATTCCATGACTCTCAGTTTTGACAGCAGCCTCCCTGAAACTGAACCAGGAGGAATTCTTGTTGCTATATGGAGTTTTGCATCATGAGATTAACTTTATGGAATGTTTATATATTTGTTTATACAAAATACAGGACACTGCCCAGACCACTGTGACCGTGGTTTGTCCTGATACTGGTTTGACTGGAGCAGGATGTACGTGCACACCTCTTGCAGAGAACCCACGTGCCCAGGATCAGCTCCCACCTGGCACAAGAGCAGAATGTTTAATCTGGGATCTTGCTTCACCCCCAAGCTCGCTATGTTGACAGGAATTATCTTGTTAGAGGAACAGGCAACAAAATCATAAATCTTGTCTTGCAGAGAGAACTCCATGCCTGAGGAAGACTGTGTGACCTCTCTTTCTGCCATGAAGGATCCCATGTTTGGGCAAAATATCTACTCTGAATGGCTGCCTGCATGTCAGAGTCCTTTCTCCACCCTGTTTCTCGAACATTTTGACAGGCTATTATTTTTTATCTCATCCCATAGGATTTTATGGTGAGAAGCAGGGGAGAGGTGATTATATGATTTGTTTGAGATTTCAGAGCAGTTTTAATACTGATGAATTTGGCAGGAAAACTGTATGACAGCAAATATAACATAGCATTTTCTCCCCATGTTTTATATGAATTAACATAATACACACTTCTAAACCTGCTAATCCATGACTGCCATTCCCAGCTCTGAACAAGTACATCGCTGGGGCTTTTGCACTGTAATTTTTCACAAGAAGAAAATACATTTTTTTCTCTGCTGATAAAGATATTTCTGCAAACACTGAACTATTTTTCCAACTCTTGATCCAGTTAAACCCAGTAGCAGGTCATTATCTTGGTGCTGTGTATGCACATCAGCTACTATAAATATTTATAAACACTAAATGCTTTCCTTTTCTCTCTCAAATTTGAGTGATGAAAAGCCAATGATCACTGCATTCACAAGTATATCAGCTGCCTGATATGTCTGGAAATTGCAGAAACTTCAGTTTCTCCTGTGCTTTTTGGTTTTTTATTCACATTAACAAACTCTCTGTTTTCAATAGTTACCACTCACCTCATATTTCCCACTGCAGAAGAGAGGAAACTACAATTCCATCATCATCCATTAACCAAACTGCCTTTCTCCCTTGTAATGATTCTTAACACGTTGTTGAAAAAGAAAGTATTACCAAAGATTATTCTTCTCTAAACCATTGTTCAACATTGAAAAAATACCACTTTTTAAAATATCAACATTATTAAAGCATGGCTGAGTGAGGTCTGGTTTCCCAGGCAAGCTCCAATCTTGCACCACCTCATTTAAATCCACACAGGCCAACAGATGCCAGTGGGAAAGAGACCAAGCACAAGAGTGGGACTTTATGAATTCTAATCTGGGACTGAAGCTGTTATTTTACTTACAGTTTTCGAAAGATTTCAGTCACAATGCATAAAACAAACCTGGCATTTAAAATGCAGAGCCTTCCACACTGGGCAGATCTCCTGAGGCTGACATAAGAATACATTATCTCTTAAATCCAGCCTCTATTTCAAGCCTTTCTTCCTCCCTTATTTCAATTCATCATTTGTAGGTATTTTAATGAAGTATTTAATTTTTAATTGTGGAGACTCTATTGGTTCCTGCAATATGAGTTTCATTGTTGATGCAGACATAATTACGTAAAATCCGAGGCACAAATAAAAGCTGAGCTAAAATGGATGAGGCAAACTAAACATCCATAGAAGTCAGATTTAATCCTTTATCTTCATGGCTGTGATAGCAACACTGGCCATTAATCTCACCTATGAGATAATTAATAAGAGAAAACCTTTGTTGATGGTTTGAGCAAATTAATTAGGAGTTAGTGAACTGATGAGGTGAATGAAGCACCTCTAAAGCTAAGCTACAGATCAATGACAGAATAATCATTTGAATTGCTACTCCTCTCTGCATAATAAAGAATAAATCCTTGGTTTTGAGCCCTGCCAAGTATCACAAAAATAGACTGGTATCATTTCAAACAATGCCAAAACATAGCTGCAGCTCAGAGCAGGATGGATGGAACGTGCTCCAAACATAAAGAAGGAAGTTACAGAGCATTCTTTGCACAAGGATGAAACACAGAATTCTATGAGAAGGAGAAATCCTATAAAGAATTATAGGAGAATTATATGGGGAAGGAGAACAGGGACATTCTGAACCTCTCTACCAGGGGGACCAGGGTCTGTCACTCTGGCACTAATTCAGGCTCTCCAGTGACTTTCTAGAGGCTCTGAGAGTTATGGAATTACAGGTGGCAATGGTCAGTGTCCTGTATCCCCCCATCAACTTGGATCATTTATACACTTTGTATTTTCTCCTGCAAAGGTCAGTGGTTTCAGGAAAAAGGCAAAGGTCAGTAGGAAGCTCTCTATGAAAACATCACTATTGGTCCTTTAGATCAATGTAATAAATGATTTCTTGGTAATTGCTCAGGAGAAAATGAAAAAGGTGTGTAAGACTGCTTTAGGTAAAGGAGAGATGTTTTAGATATAAAGCACATAGGGATGATGCCAATCTCCTCAGTTTTGATGTCTAAACTGAAATATTCTTATATACAATGACACCTTTATGATGCAGGGACACATAAGCCTTAAGGGTGGCACTCCCTGAGATAGGAAATCGTGTGTCTGTTGTATTTTCCAGGCTAAACATTTTTCAAAACTAGAGGGGAAAAATCTTCTTTAACCTCTTCCTGTGTTCACAGTTAAAATCTACCCAGTTTCATTTCTCTCTCCCTTAACAGCACTTGAGCTCTGCCATCTTTGCTTAGGATGAAGTGCAGTTGACTTCATTAATAGTGCCAGTTATTTTCCATAGAGTGAAACACAAGTAAGACAGATTATATTGCCTGTCCTCAGCTGCACTTTGTACTGCAGCTTTTTTTCCCTCTTTTCAAATGCAAGGTGTGAATGCAAAACAATTGCTGAGTGGGCTGTTTTGTATCCTAACAAAATACAGCCAGTGACAGGGGAGTTTTATGGTATAAAAGGAAAATAAATAAAAGAAACATGCAGTACTTGGACTGGAAGGAGCTATAGAGCAGCAGAGAAAGGAAATTATCCTTTAGGAATCTACCACGTGGACTGTTACGCTGTAAGTATTTAACAATATTTCTGGGGAGAAAGAAAATCACATTTTTCCAGTCATTTTGCTGGCATCTTATCTTTCCAATTAAATTTTAATAACAAATGGAGTTCTTTCAATATGCTTCAGTCAATTCCATGGGCACATGTCATTTCTGTTTTAAATTCCAGGTCCTCTAATAAGAGTTTTAATACATCTACTTATGGGAAACAGAGAGGAACAAGAGTTCAGATCATAAATTTGAATCATTGTCTCATCATCAACTTCGATGCAGTGACAACAATTGACATCACTGGTAGTTTCATCCATGTTATTCATTATTCCACACTGTGTGGTTGGGAAAAGGGGATGTTTCCCAATTGTCTAATGGCTTTGGTAGCCTCCCTTGCATATATATTTTTCAAGATTTCCAGAAGTCTTCAGGTTCAGCTGCCAAAAATTGAAACCAAGCTGAAATGATATTCAGCCCCTGTTCCAAGTCTAGCTCCATTTCACTATCTCCTTAGGAAAGGATAAATAAAACAGCTGCAAACAGAGCTGGAGGGAGGAAGGTGAAGGACCAGAATCGAGAGTGCCAGCTGTGGGTACCCACTGTAAGAATATTTAGACACAAACTAGAGATCACCTCTCACTTCTTCCCACCTGGTTAAAAATCTTCCTTTTGCCACTCACCTATCAGATAGTCCTACAAATTATTGCCATTTCGATTTCCACTGTGTCATTTCTATACCTGAATATTCAGCCACATCAAATCATTAATCAGTCCATCAATATTTAGGTGATCAAACACATCTCTCTTTTCAAACATGTTCTTAGTATGGTGGCATGTTGAGACTGGTAATATATAAAAAATGTATCAATACATAAATATATCAGCAGAGCTTCTTCCTTTTTAATACAGACTTCATTCTGATAATTAATGTCTATTTCTGGGTAAATTTCTGTCATCAGTAATGGTATTGATTTTAAATATCCTGAATTTGATCAAATGGACATTTCCTGTTGAGGTAGCTCAAGATATTTGTAGCTGTGGGGTGGGATGCTGTTACAGATTAACAGATTAAGTTGTATGAAGAAAAAAGTATAAAATGTTCTCTCCTTTGCAACACAGTTTAAAAGTATTAAAGTCCCTTATCAGGGTTTTTAAGAGTGTATTTCATACAGCATTTTGCAATACTGAAATAGCTGAGACAAATGTAAAATTTAGTGAATTTTCATGAGTCTGTGATTACTTGTAAAAAAGTGAAGGGAATTAAAAAAAGTAATCAAAGAATGATGAAAAAAAAATTGAAACCCAAAAATAAAAGCCAAATAAGATCTGATGTCTCCTATAATAAAAGATAGGGAGCAATCGAATTTTGTAATGAAAGCAACTTTCTCTGAACCTGAAAATTCTTTGATTACAAGGATAATTCCAACAGCACTGAAAGACAATGCCATCTTAAAAATTAGCCAATAAATACATTCTAAGTATCAACTGTCAGTGCAGTAAGTATCTGATGTCCCTGTCATATAATATAATATAATAACAGATCACACTTACATGGTCCTACAGCAGAGGCCACAAATTCAATGGAAATATGAACTACAGTTACCAAATGACAATAACCTAAAAAAATCAGGCAAAATTATTAGCAACATACTGGCAGAAATATTGAACTGTAGATAAATAGTCTCATACCTTCTTAGCCAATTCCAAATTTAGAGATTTGTGATTTGATACCAGAAAAAAATTGTTCAAATTTCAATTATTAGTACTGTGGACAGGAGATGTTCTGAATTACTGAAATTCGACAAAGCCAGGCACCTGCTTGTGTAGCCAATAAATATATTTCATCACTATGGTTGCAAAAACAAATACTGACTAGCAAAATGTGGTTAACTGAAATAAAATGATGGAGAGATAGAATGACACACAGTCTGAATTGCATTAGCCACCAGAGTGCTTGAGCAAAAGTGGATTTAACTGGATGGACTGGTGGCGTTTGCTGTCTCAACTGCTATAGCAAGATATATTTTCTTCTAATTTAAATTGCAGGACCTGGGAGCAATTCCTATTTCCTTGATCAGGGACTTCAGTCCTTATTGCCACATCAGAGTGAGATCTGTTCTGAATCATCCCCCTCCTGTAACTTCATTTCCATCAAAAAAAACCTAAACATGTGTGCATGAACTGAACCACAGCTTTATGAAATTCATCTGTCCTTCATTCTGCCCCTCCATTGCTCTTCATTTTCCTTCAGTAAGTCCCTTAACACGTACAGAAAATAACTTACAGTCCACTGTAAGTTACTCTGTAACTAAAACTGACAAACAGCCAACTTGTTTAGATGTTGAATGTTTGTACACAGTGGAGTGTTGTCGAATCTTTTTTTGATTTATAGATCCCCTAAATTTTTCCATTGATGGAAAGGACACCGTGCAATAAATCTGATCTACTGACAATAGACTTTTGTTCCAAATTCACTGGTGAGCCACAGGTGGACCAAAATCTCATTTTTGCATAGCAGGTTCCAGAGTAATTTACAATTAACCTGAGCAGCACACTGGACCTCCAGTGCTTGACAGGAATTTCGCCATTGCCTGCAGTTTTATGGAGAGTCAGATGTTTTCTTTTGGGGGCAAATCATTCTGTAGGAGTCAAGCAAAGTTAAGTTTGAATAATGTGTGTGTTTTGAGTCTGATCCAAAGCACACTGATTGTCAGAGGGAGCATTTGCCCACATATTCCTCTGCTAGCAAAGATAACTTTTATAAGAAGCAATCATTTTAATGACTCAGAGTATAAATGGATAGCATGAGGTCACAAAGGTATTTCCTTTCCCTCCCCTGCAAATCTATGGCTCTTGCATGGCACAGCAGTGCATATTTAGAGCCAGACAGGCTGCTCACAGAGGTGCACTGCCATCCTCTATAAGCTACAGTGGCAGGATTCAGTTCTATGTGAGAAAAGGTCTATTTATTTAAAATTAGTACACGTGTACTGAATCCAGCACTGATCCTGAGGCCAGGAAACGTCTCAGCAGTGACACAACTTCACTGGAGAGCTGATGGGTTCTCTGTCCTGTAGTGACATCACACGCAGGCTGGGTTTCATTGTGCACCCAGAGTGATGTAAATGTGCACTTAAATTACAGGCAATGAAGTGTGATATATTAAAAAAAACAACTTCTGATTTAAATCTATGATTTAAAATTTAGAAACATTCTTGCTGAACGTAAACCCTGAGTTTCTGCTTTCTGTAAAATTATGCATTCCAACACTGGTGGTACTTAATTTTTTAAATTAAATTAAAGAACATGTGGAGTGTACTGAAAAAAAATATAATTGTTTTTGACTCAGTTTGTGTCTGTGCTAGCAGAGGATGAGAGAAGGAAAAGTTATGTAATTCCTTCGGACACGTAACTGAGCCTTTCCCTGCTCAGGGGTACCTGGATGCTGTGGATCTCAGTTTCCTCGGAGTATGTCAGCGTTCCAACCAAATTCCATGGCCGTGCAGTAATGAATGGACAGGTTTTCAGCATGTACCATGAGATCACAGGTTTCTCCTGACTTCAAAATTGCTATAAATTACCCACGAGCACCACGGCTGTTTGTTTTTTCAGTCGATGTGTTCATCCCTAAAGAATGTCTAAGAGCTATAAATAACCCTTAACCACCTCATGATTGAACTGGTGGAACGAGAGCCAGCAGTCAGGAGCCAAATGCTTTCACTATACACCATAAGTATTCTTTTCAGTAAAATAAACTCCACATACTTCAGGACTTAAGGCACAGAGGCTCGAAAAATCCAACGAGAGGACAGCCTGCTTGAGTAAATAATCACATTCTGGAATAAAGCAGGGTAAATTTCATGATGGGCAAAAGTGTGTTGACTTTCACAGACATTTTACACCATTGGGTGTCAGAGGGAGCTACACTTGAATATGCCTCAGGGGATGGAGCCACTGTCATTTTTGGCCTTTGCTGTCCCACCAGAAGATGTGAGCATTCCCAGAGCCCACTGGAGCAGCAGCTTCTGGCAGCAGTTATTGAACAGGTTTAGCTGAGCTTGGAAAAACCACATATTTCACGTGTTTGAGATCAGAGGAGCTGATTTTGACAACAATTAGACAGTGCCCACTTTAGGAGTTTATCCAGCCTTTTCAAAGGCCCGACAAATGCAAGGAACAAATTTCAGTCCCATCAAATGCAAGAGCAAAGGTAATTCATGCTCAGAAACCCAGCATTTCAGGATGCTGTATCTAGGAGTATATAGGAGCAATTGGGTGTTCTAGTGACACTCAAGCAAACAGGCCCTGAATTGAAGAGTTTACAGCCTGAGTAAAAGCCAGCAGCAGAACAGAGGCAGCCAGCAAAGCCAGGGAAGGGGAGGTATAAGTTATTTACATAAATCAGCTCTGGAAGGAGTTAGCAACAACCTAAAAGCAGAAATATTTTGCATTCCCTGAAAATAACAGACAAAGACAAAGCAGAATCTACCTGTGTTCAGCACTTTGAGATCTAAATATGAGATCTAGAATATGGGGTTTTTTCTTCAGAAGAAATGAGAATCAGCATGCACAATCAATATAAAAAAAATCCATCACTGCCACCCTTCAGAAAAACCCAAACACCACCACGCTCCCCCCACCCCCCACCCAATGGTCTTTTTTTAAAACCAGGTTGTTATTACCTTTAAAAGTTGAGTCACAGTATGTGGACAGTTCTGGACTGCAGCAGACCCCCAAAGAATGTACATGCCTCCCAGCAGAGCTCTGAGATGGGATTTGATGGCTCCTACTGCTAAGTTACTTTTCAGGTGGTAGGTGAATATAGGATGATATTCAATTTTATGGTTTCAAAGCTCTCAGATATAATTGTAAGGTAGAATCACTGATTTGTAACTGCATATTTTTATTATCTGATTTTTTATTTCTTCTGGAGGGGGTCACATAAATATGATTCTTTCCCTTGAAAACAAAAACAAGTCCTTTGTGAAAAGAAGTGTGCCATTGTCACAGATTCTACGTTCACTCAGAAAGTATAAATATAAATTGGTAATTTTTTAAGAAGAATTTTCATTTCCTAGGCATGCTTTTTCCTATTGCTTTGAAAAGAATAATGAAAAATTTTCGTCAGCTGGGCAACTTTTCTTATAGACAAAAAATTGTTCCCTGTGAGGGTGGGCAGGCCCTGGCACAGGGTGCCCAGAGCAGCTGTGGCTGCCCCTGGATCCCTGGCAGTGTCCAAGGCCAGGCTGGACAGGGCTTGGAGCAGCCTGGGACAGTGGAAGGTGTCCCTGCCCATGGCAGGGGGTGGAATGGGATCCTTAAGGTCACTTCCAACCCAAACCATTCTGGGATTCCATCAAACAACCTGAACTACAGCATGGTGACCACTGGGTCACAACCCAAGCATTGCCCACATCAAGTGAAGCTTTACAAATCCACAGCCAAACAGAGAGCACACATTTAAACCCAGATTTACAGGGGCTGCAGTTTTCCATGGAAATACACCGTGTACCAAGATAAGCTGAGAGTTCTGGTTTCGTGTAAAAAAATTGGAAACAGCTTTTTTTTGGACCGACCGTCATGGAAAAAGATCCAACTGAGGTGTTGCAGTTTGAATTTTGTTGTATTTCTTTTTTTGGCTTTCTGGAGGGAGGGAACAGGTTTAAATAAACATTTTGATTTGGGTTCTGCAGGGTCTTAGAAAGCTGCACTGTGTGGACACTGACGTATTTAGACTTTACGTAAAGATACTTGGCCATTTTTGAAGCCAGATCTAACCTTTGTATCAACAAATCGTACACAAAAACTTCAGTCTGAGCCTCAAGGTAAGAAAACATATACTTAAAGGGATTCTTTGTATTTGATTTTAAAAATACTCTCATTTACAAGCAGATTTTGAATGCCTGCCACCAACTTTGAAAATAACCTTTCCATTTATTTTGACTGTTCTTAAAGATGGGTCTCTTCTAGCAATCTATAATGATCATATAGTATATAAAATAATTCACAATCACAGGTATTATAGGGTCTGAGTAAAATCCACAAGAGGATTTACAGTTAAGGGTGGGCCTAATCTCCTTCTGAGGGGCTTCAGGGCATTTAGACTGTATTTTACACAAAAACCAAATTTACAGCTCATGCAAGCAAACTAAACAAGTGAATAGAATCTATTCAGTCACATGAGTTTATTTCAAGCTGACGTTTTTTGATGCATATCAAGTGATTACTATGGAAGGACTGATAAGGAAGCCATTGTCACCCACTGGTGAGGCAACACCTCAAATCCTGTGTCCAGTTTTGGGCCTCTCACTGCAAGGAGGACACTGGAGCGTGTCCAGGGCAGGGAACGGAGCTGGGAAGGGTCTGGAGCCCCAGGAGTGGCTGAGGGAGCTGGGAAAGGGGCTCAGCCTGGAGCAAAGGAGGCTCAGGGGGGACCTTGTGGCTCTGCACAACTCCCTGACAGGAGGGGGCAGCCGGGGGGGTCGGGCTCTGCTCCCAGGGAACAGGGACAGGAGGAGAGGGAACGGCCTCAGGCTGGGCCAGGGGAGGCTCAGGGTGGACATCAGCAGGAATTTCCCCATGGAAAGGTTGGTCAGGCCTTGGCAGGGGCTGCCCAGGGAGGTTTGGAATCCCCATCCCTGGAGGTGTCCAAGGAAGGGCTGGATGTGGCACTCAGTGCTCTGGGCTGGGGACAAGGTGGGGACTGGTCCAAGGTCTCGGCAAATATATTTTAGGCATTTAGACATTTGAGCAATCCTTTCAAGATCAAAGTAACCAGGCACCAATAGCAGATCTGGTCTATCAAATCTGATGCAAAAGTATATCCTTAATATTTTGTTGTTTAATGTTTTCAAATGACTCAAAATCACAAAGGCTGATGAATAAAGCAGCATTAACAACTCAGCATCTGTATTCTGCCCCTGAGATCACTGGATTTTAAAGAGACACGTGATAGCAGCAAAGATTTGTTATCTACACCTGCTTTTCTCACCTGTGCTCTACCTGGAAAACCTGGATTTGGAAAAAGCTGCCAGGAAGGCAAGGACAAAAGAACACACATCTGAAGAAATGCTCCTGTAGTTGGGAACATGCATATGTTCATATTCCCTTTGTCTAACGTCAGATGTGGTTTCACGGCTCCAATTCTGGATCCCATTTGTCTGTGGAAAAAATGGATGATTTCATTATTCCCAGATTTATATAACTTCTATCACCCCAAGGCAGTGGCAAGCCTACATTTGAGACTCTTGTCATCGACTATCAATTATTCTACAATTTATGAGATGGTTTTCTGTGAATACTCATCCAAAACCTAGAAAAGTCCATGGAAAAAAAAATCCCATTAAATTGAAAAAGCTTCTCTTGATTGGACTCTAGTCCAGGATATTCTGTAATAAGAAGTGGGCAAAACCTCACATTTGCTGAAAAAACAAAAAATTCTTCCCTGTGAGGCCCTGGCACAGGGTGCCCAGAGAAGCTGTGGCTGCCCCTGGATCCCTGGCAGTGTCCCAGGCCAGGCTGGATGGGCTTGGAGCACCCTGGGACAGTGGAAGGTGACCCTGCTCATGGCAGGGGGTGGGATGAGATGAGCTTTAAGGTCCCTTCCAAATAAGGCCATTCTATGATTCTATGAAGTTTTACAAAGGTCAGAATAAGAGTAGAGAGATTTCACAGTTAAAACCCCCAAAATCTTTACTATTTTCATTATTGTCAGATTAATTTTTCTTTATTAATAATAAAAGATTTTTCAAATCAGTGGAAAAGAACCTTTAATGATCTCTCCATCCATGGAAGCTGGAAAACCTTAAAGTTATGCTTTAAAGCTATACTAGGCCAAATAAGTGATTTCATGAAAACTGTAAGCATGGAAATATGTACAGTTTTGTCTAAGTGTTACAGACGAATATAAAATACAGAAAATTCATGTCATTATTAAAACAAAATATTTTAGTGAGTTTTACTTTGCTGAAAAAAATCCCAAGATTTTTTAATACATAGTCTTTTCCATCAGAAAGCCTTTTCCACCAAAGGAAGTCTTGACTGACCAAAATTTTCCTGAGAACCACAAACCCTGGGGAAAACCTGGGATTAGCTCAGTTGGTGAGAGCACGGTGCTAATAACACCAAGGTCATGGGTTCCATCCCCTAATGGGACATTCACTTAAAAGCTGCACTTTTAAATCCTCGTGTGTCCTTTCTGACTCAGAATATTCTGTGAAATCTGTGAAAAATTCATCAAGGAAAAGAGCCTGACTTTTTTAAGGAAAGGTGAATTTTCACAGTGAAACCTGAACATATCAGATCAAGAGCAAAGATTTGTTGCTTAGGAAATAGCACTGAAGTGTCTCACAGAGAGTCTAGACTGGGTTCCTCATATCCCATTGGTTTTGGGATTGCTGTTCCCCAGAAGAAGGTGTTGGCATTCAAGCTGAATCCTTAGAAAACAGTTCCTAAAAAGGCTGGCTTAAAGTGCCACGCAGTCATTTAAAAGAATCACAAGAAATTCTGGTAGCAAACACCAACAAAACTGGAATAGTGATGGTCATTGAACAGTGACTGTGGACTTCTGTAATTTATAATTTGAGGGTTAAATTTGTGCAACAATTAACTTTTTTCCTCTATTATACTAATTAAGCAGTTGAATCTCACCCTGTCTTATTGCTGTTGCCACAGCTACTGAAGATGATGTAAATCATGATTAACTCTAGTGGATTTTGGATCAAATATGCTTCCCAGATTCAGTTTTTCTAGCCTTAATCCCCTTTTATACAGGGTAAACAGCCTAAAGACTATATTTCCCAGATATTTCTAAAACCATAGGGAGCATTAATGTTTTGAGAACTAATATATTTTTTTAATGTTTTAAACTGAATTTGGCAGTGACTTCTGAACTGCATGTAAGAGCACTCTGGTCTTATAAGAGCTGAGTGTCTCTAATGAGCTGGATATTCCCTGGGTTTAGTATTTCCAATGAGCCAAATCCTCAATTTACTACAAAAATCTATTAAGGGGCAAATTTATAAATACAGGTGAAGGCAATTTTCACCTTGTTCTACTCACCACAGTTACACAAAATTTGATAAATTCAGAGGTAACTGGGTGATAGGAGAGTTTGAAGAGTGACTAAATGAATACCATTTATACAGGCAATCTTTCCATCTATTCTGAGTGCAGGTCTAGGTTTTTCTCTGCAGTTTTGCACAGTGACAGGTCCCCTGAAATTACAAGTTCTCATAAAAACTACCAGGAATCTCAAGGCAATTATCCTGTCACTGGTGCAAAAAAACCCCCAAACCACTTTTGACTTTTTTTTGAGATTGACTTTTTTAGTCAATCCTCATAACAGTGACTTCACTGTTGAAGAAAATGAGATCATAATACCCTTTTTTTTTTTCCTCAAGAAATCTTGCTTTTACAAACTTTTACAAACTTCAGGAGAAACTCTTTATCACTATTCTGTGCCACCTCTCACCCGTGCACCCCAAGGCTGGCTTCCCACCCTGGGTTTCCCAAGCCTTGTTGAGCTTTCCAACTGTAAATCCAAGCCCATCCTGTTCCCTACCAATTTACAGTAAATCTTTGCATAACATGACCTTTTCCCAGTAAACCTAATGGCAAACATGGTATTAGTTACACCCTGATCATTTTGGGCAGTGTTCCTTTAGACTGGAACCATTTTCCTCCATAAGTGACGATGTCACTGCATGAAACCACAGGGACATCAATCACTTGCAAGGCAAAGGATGTGGACAGGCCAGGGCATTCCAAGTCCTCTGTCAGAAAAAGTGGAGTTTCTTCTCTTTTCTCCTTCAAGAAACTCTATTGTATGGCAAACAGTACCACAGAAATGTGGAAACTTGTGCTTCAAACCCATAGGGGGGAAAAAAAAAAAAAACCCTAAAAGAAAAAGAAAATCATTATCAACTTACAAAATGAGACCTGAAGTTCTCTCATATGATTATGACTTCTGTTGTTGGCAATCATCCTGTTAGTGGTTAAGAAAAAGCAGCTCCTTTTTTTTTGGCAGTCTTATTTGGTGCTCTGTTTATGCCCTGATATGACAGTTCATAGAGTACAAGTTAAGGAAATACATTTAAAATGCAGCTATGGGTTTCCTCAGTATTCCACCTTTCAGTGGAACAGGAATACAGTCCTTTAGCAGACATAAACAGTAGCAAGTGGCTGCACAAATTTCTGACAGGCTGTCATATACTCTGAAGACCTAAACATTGTCTGGGGGCTCCTTTCTGCATTTTAAAAGAATCTCTGAGCTCAGAACACATCAACCCACAAAAAGAAAAAAAAATGGATACACAAATTGCAAACAGGACACAATTTTTAAGGAAAAAACCCAGGCAAATTCCATCTGCTCACTCGTTTTTCACTCAATAAGCTGATGTTTGAAGGGTGAGCAAGAAGCAGTGAAGATCCATCACAGCCATGACCTCCTGCTTCAGCCTCAGATAAACACCCTGCACTCAGCCTGGGACCATCTGTCAGGGCTCAGAATCCACTGGTGGGTTTGGGGTTTAGGGCAGGGTTTGTAAGAGTGAGCAGGAGCAGTGAGCGTGTTCAGGGTGCTGCTTCTGCATCCAAGGAAGGCAGAAATTCCTGCCATTGTCAAACAAAATGTGCTGTGAGAGGATATCAGTAAGAAATGTCCAATTTCTTGGCACCTCTTTTGGATTTGCTTTGGCAGGGGAGGATGGCACTCATGGAACTTTAATCCCTTTGAAGAAAAATGTATTTTTAGAATAAACAGAGCTGGGTGCAACACTTGCCCAGATGAGTTTACAAAGTTAATGCTGCTCCACACATTTAAAGTTTCATATTTCCAGACTAGAAAGCAGTATGGGAGGAGCATGACTAAGCAGTATCACCCTATTTTACTAATAAAGATAAAATCCCACAGTGATTACTGACACAAAACTAACAGAAACTCTTTAGCAATCTAATTTTTTAATGAGAAAGTGTGTGGTGATCAAAAGGTGCTGCAATATTAGTGAAGAAGGATGAAGGAATGGAGCAAGATTTTTATTATTACTGTTATTATTACTCTGGTTTAAATATGCTGATCTGTCTTTTACCCTGAATAAATAAACTGTATTGAAGACCATCCCTCTCTGAGCCTGCATTGGAATCAGCACCTACAATTGAGGACAGGATTTTGGCTCCAGCAGTGTGAGACAGCTGCTGATTTTTTAAAGGAAGGGAGATATTCTCAACCTTAAACCCTACCTACTTTTTCCTAACACTGATTTTGATGAGCTTCAGCCACAATGAAGTAGAAAGCAAACCTGCCTTCAGGGTGGTTCTATTAGTTCCATTCAGCAATTAATAATTTCCGTATCTTGATGGAGAATCTTAGCACTGGGGGTTTCTCCCAGCTCCATCTTTGTGGGAAAAGTGGAGAAAATTTGAGTTATTTCATTTATGAAATTAATGGCAACACTTTTAGGATGGATTTTCATAAGGAAGTTGTGAGTTAAAGCTGATTAATCTTATTTTAATTGATACGAAGAATGAGGACTCAGGTTTACTGGCTTAAAGGGAGAGAGTCTAGTGGACTCTCAGCTGAAAGTACAACAATAACGAGAGGATATTTAAAATAATATAGGATTTTATGCTTTTGAAAGAAGAAAGAACACAAGCAATGGGCTGTTCAGGCCACAATCTAGAGATTCATGATTTCACTGCTGTAGAATCAAACACTATTCAAATAAATTTAATTTTAAATGCAGTGAGGTAATTGCTAAAGTCTGCTGAAAAGGGCACTTTGAATGAGATAGTATGGATTGCTGTTAAATCTGGCAACATGCAGACATTGTCTTATTCAGTCTCCAAATGAACATGAGTGACTGCCCAGAGGAGTTAATGCACAAAGACAAGGGTCAAAAATGAGAAGTGTCAGCTAAAGTGCAAATTTAAGGTATTCTGTGAATCCCCACACAGCCGACCAGCTCTGGCTGTCATCTTGCCTTCTCCTTTCATTATTTTCCAGCCTGATGAGTTGATCCATAAGTGCATTCTAAGAAAAAAACACTTTTCAACAGGGCATCATGCATATATTTCCTGATAGCTCCAGTGCAGTTCCTACACAACTCTGAGCACCTCTGCTCTGTGACGTGCCCAGTTACACTGAGCTGAGGCCAGACTAATGATACTGCTTTGAAGTTATTTGGTTGGGTTTCTCCCATAAATGACCTTTTAAATAGAATTAACACGTTCTGATATTTTATCCTGGGAAGTGGCTGAGTTACTTGGAAGAAAGGCGTCACTAAAGAACACCTGAAGTCACTCTGGTGTTCAGGTACCTGAGTCACCACAAAGAATTCAGTGGCTCAGCTTCCCACCAAACCAACACGAGCAGCCTGAGGGTGGCTACATTTGTTTGAATAACAAAGGAAATAAGTGGCTTTAGCATCTTAATGCCAAACACTGAAAGGAATGCTTCAATTGCCTGCCACTGAGAAAATTAGAGTTATTATTGACACTAAATGTATCTAATGTGCCCAGGCTTCCTATCCAGCACTTGGAGAAATTCAGTAAAAACACTCCCCATTGTCTCTCCACCTGCAGGACTGACAAAAGAGTACAGCTGAGTGCAGGATCCCTTCAAATCTCTGCAAAATACCTCATCAGAGAGAAGCAGCAGCCCCATTGTTGGTGATAAGGCTGTGGAAACAGTTCCAAGAGCCCAATTTCAGGTGGCATGGCAAGGCTAAATTTACCAAATCGGGCTTTAAGCACACATTACCCACATTACACATAAACTGACCTGGGCAACTTGCAGGCACAACATCCTTTTTCCAGGAACAATCCTGTAACCCATAATGAAAGGGCCATTCTGAAACTGTAAAAAAGCCCCACTATTCTGCAAAGAAAAGAATAAGAGGATTAAAAAGGTTAAAAAAAAAAAAAAAAAAGCTCAAGAAAATAACCCTTCTGTGTGGAACTACTTGCCTGGGTGTTGTGATCTGCAGCTCATTCAGAGGGTTTGCCCTCAGAGGCAAGCCTGTATTACTGGCCAAATTTTCATTTTAAGAGGGGGTTGTTTCAGCTGAAATAAACAATTGCATACATTGGCAACAAATGAGCTTCAACTAAACCCTTAAAATGCAATATACTCCAGCAGGTTATACTGAGATAAAAATAATAATTTGCATCTCATTCTTGACACATTTAATAGCAAATTTCAGTGGCCATGGCAGAGTTCAGGGCAAGGATTGCTTGCTAGAAGACAGCTATTCCTTCTTTCCTTCTCCAAGCCTACAAGATTATTTCTTTATCCTTCCTCCCTCCTCAACTGCAATTAGAGAAGCAAGAGCTTCATACCACAGTGGTTGAAGTACACTACCACTAATCTTTTAATTGAAAGTAAATGATGGAGAGATACCAAATAAGCAAGTGGAGCTGGAAAACCCAGCTTCCCTATGTCCCTGTCACTCCACACCTCAGCAGCAAACAGAGCAGGATTAACTGCAGAGTCCCTAATCTGTTCCATTAAGGCAGGATGCTGAACCCCTGAAGAGAGCTTTGAAAGCTTGACCCACACCACTGCCAAAAACTTTCTTCACTGAAAGGGTGGGAGAGGTTGATAAATGTCCCAGAAAGGCCTGGAGTGCTCTGGAGTGGGAGGCAGAACCCCAGGCAGGCAGAATGTCACTTGTCCCTGTCCTTTCCCATCCTACACCAGCTCCAGTCCAAGCCTGGTGGGCATTTTCTGCCTAAAACCCTCCCAGGAGGTTACTTTGGACAAGCAGCAGTGGCAGGGAGTTCTCAGGGGCAGAGCCACACTTAAAGGAGAGTTTATCTTGGAAATCATCAGACTGATGCCTAGCAGATAGATTTTCTTTGGTCTAAGGTGATTCTTCATGTGTATACACATTTATATATATACTCATGTTTTAATTTATATCAAACTGCATTGAAATAATCACTACTTCTATTAAAATAAGTTCTTTGAAGTCATTTTATTTGAGTCACAGTTTAGTATTCCCCGAATTTGATGGCATAATTTGAAATGTTTAATTATCCAGTGGGAGGCTGCAGGAACTGTTTTGTTGTTTTGTTTAACATGCACTTTTAAAACTCAAGCCATTTTTTGGCTGTCTCAAAGTTAGCTGGCTGTATTTCTGATCTCTTAGATTACTTGCATGTTTGTTCTCATTCCCTTTTACATTCACTAATCCTTTAGATTTAATTAAAATATTTTTTTGTTTAGTCTCAAGCCAGCCAAAGGCAGAAGTTGTTTCTATGCTGTTTGCTTTTGGGAAACATGGCATGTGCCACCAACACAAAAGGTTTAATTCTATGAAAGAAAACAGTGAAATTGCAAACACTGAACATTTGAAATAACTGCTGAAGCAAATAGAGGCGTAAATCATAAGGCCAGAAGTGACCACTGTAGTAACTGAGGCTGATCTCCTGTACAGCACAGATCATAGGACATTCCAAATGAATTCTTGTCTTTTATAAAATATTACACTTTGATAGAAAATAAACCCACCACAACTCATGTGAGGGTAGTCTAGTGATGGATTGCCTTCATTGTGAAGAACCACAGCTCATTGCTGACTCATCTTTTGCTACATTTGACCTCAGTCTAAAACATGGAATAAAAGTCTTCATTCCTTGAGGTCTAAAGCAGCTTGAGGTGATTCCTTCTCTGGAAACAAGCAGTTCTTCCTGAAAAAAAGAGATAATAGTTTAACAGGATTCTCCTTTCCAGCTTGGTATGAACTGGACCAGGTCCAGCAAACACCCTCCTGATAATCATCCTAAAGCTCCCAGGTGAGATTCCTATTCAAATTTCCCAATAAATACAATTCTGAGATGCTTGACCCGTCCTTTATTTCACTTGGGTAGAAGCTCCTCTCTGAAGTCATTGTAGAGTTAAAACGGTGAGGTCATGCACAAAACCAATAAATTATTACATTGTTATTGAGCAACTTTGAGATTAATCATGTCTTACATATATGAAGAAACACTTGCCCTATTTTTAAAAAATATTAGATTTCTGGTTTGTAAACTTAATATAAGTGCTGGTACTCTGCCACTGCACAAATCTAATTTGGGATGTGATCTGTTTACGTCTAATAAAATCCAGTTTGTAAAAGCACAGTGGCTCCAGCTTATCTGTTCTCCTTAATGCTGAAAGACATTAAGTTTACAGGCTTTGATCTGAACTATTTAAGAGCATGCTACACGCAGAACACTCTCAGTATTAGATCCTGTCAAAACAGAAAAGTATTTCATGTTCCAACTGCTATAAATGACAACAGAGCAGTAAAGAGTCTTTTGTTTCATTGCTAAAACAAAAACTTCTTAAAAAATAATTTTGAGCCTCACTGTTTAAATATAACTGAAATTCTTGTAATCAAAACAAGTGGTTTGATGCACTGGAACACTTAAGAAGCTACAGGTTGAGCACTTCAGCTTTAGAGTAAAGCAAAAATGCTCTTTTTGATTTGATTGACACTATAGGTAAAATAATGCTAGTTCTTGATTTTAGCTGCCCAGAAATTTTGTCTTTGACCTCCAGACCTGCTGATACATCAATGACAATGGTGGAAACTTCGCAGCTCTTTTTCACCAGCACAAAGTAGGGGCAGGAGCTGTGACACGTCTGCAGCATAAAGGGGCCTCTAGTGGCACTCAGGGCAGGGAAAAAAAATGGGAATTCAGCAGTGCTCAGCTGTTATTTTCCCCTAATTCAGACCCACAGATTGTGCACACCTGCAACTGACAATATTAAGATGTTTTTGACACTAGATTCCGTTTAGATAAATCCTTGCTCCTTGCTCCACACCACAATTATGTGGCATGTGAAGTTTCAAATACCTGTGACTTTTAACATCCACTCTGGAAAGAGAAAGAACACCTTAGAGGGGCAATTCAGGGAAATTCCATTTTGTATATACAAAAGAAAACTTCTGGCATGAATCTTGTTTTGTTCTATTTATACTCTGAACAGGTGTCCAATGTATATTTATTTATATAGCCCAAGAATTTGTTGAGGGTTTTTTTTCCCTGAGAAATGACCATGAAAATAGGTTATTTTAAAACAAATATTTACATGCTTTAATTTTTCAAACTTTCCTTAATATCTGAGTAGAGTTTAAGCAAAGGCAGAAGTACCCTCCTGAATCTGGGAGCACTGTGGAGCAGCAAACCACAGTAATTTGACTATTTAGCTTATTTCAGTGGTCAGAGAACTCTGCAGCCTAAAGAGGTAGGACTAAACAGACTGAAAAGCTCAGTTTTTGGACAGCAGATCATTTTTGCAGTAGTGTACAATTAATGTGCCTGTTACATAACCCCAAATATTTGTGACACCTGCCCAGCTCTCAGGGGCCACTTGTTTCCTGACAAATGTCCAAAGCACTTCAGGTTTCTTCCAATGCTGTTACACCTTCTACACATTGAAAATTGGAATTAAATTCAACATATAATAAGCGCGACATGTAAATACAGGAGCTATTATGTGCAGACACATAATTACCCATTCCATTCAATTAAACTCTTTTTCAGCTGTCACTGACTTTTCAGCTCATGTCTTAGGTGAGATATCCACATCTTTTGAGTCCAATCTGCCAAAGAATCCAGAGCAATATTTTCCCCCATTGGTGGAAGCAGGAAGAGCCTTGAAAATAGATTTTTTTTTTTTTATGGTGTGGAACCCCCTGAATAACTGCTTGAACTCCCTGAATTCTCACACATTTGTAAGGGCATTTTCCTACAAAGCACTTTGCATGAGGACAGCACCTTTCAGGACTGGGACCTCCAGTCACATATTGGCTAATGCACAAGAAATACGAACACAGTAAAATATAACACCTTTGTACCTGATGATTATGTTGGGAATAGTGGTTTTACTTGAAAAAGAAAGAAAAGATAAACAATTTTTCTTTCATTTATTAAGTGTCCTGATGATAGAAATTAATTCAAATAGAATAATGAAGTGATTCAGGAAAATCTTACTGATCTGAGCTGGTTTTGTTAATTATTCTGCACTCCTGCCGTGTGTGTCAGTTGTTTTCTCAAATTTGCCTTGGCCACCTTAAGTAAGAAACACCCGCAGAGCCTGAGAGGAACTCATGTATATTTAATTACAGAGAATCGCTTCGCGGTCTTGCACTGACACCCAGTGGTCAGACAGAGAGCGGTTTGGGGGAAGCAGGAGAAAAAGCTGCCGCAGCCAAACGACGCCTGGAGACATCTCAGAGGAGGGCATTTATCTCACAGGAGAAACAGTTGTTTGCTTCACTGGATGAAAGCACACACGAAACTTAAACTGACGCTTGCAAAATCAGCAGGTCAAGCTCTGCGCTTAGCTCCACTTGGGCAATATCTGGTGCACTCAATAGGAACCACATCCAAAGGAAGAATCTGGTCCTACAAGAGGATGTGGGGTTTTTCAGGCTTGCTCCTTCTTTTCTTGGCCCACAGCCCCAGACGTTAACGAGCCCTCCACTGGAAAGGACACCAGAAACCCTGAAACAAAAACAAACCAAAGAGACAACTTACAGCGTGATTGTTGTTCAGGGTTTCTGAGTAAACTTTGTTTATGTATTGCAGAACCACATTTCCATTAAAATGAAAGCTGTTTCTGGCCTTTCCCTGCACGGCAAACCGAGATAGCTGATCAGCTAAGGCCTTGTGCAAGCATTGCAGCTGTCTTTGATATTAAACAGAGCTGTGCTAACAGACAAATTGGACTTATTCTGATTTCCAGCTCAGTTCCAAGCCTCTGATAAACAAGCAGCTGAAAAATTCCCTCTGCACACTATTCCCTCAGCAATGGCCAGGCTCTGGGGGGCATTTGCTTCTCCTCTCAGCAGAGGCACCTGGCAGGCAGGACTGCTAACAGGTAACCAGCCAAATGGGGGAGGAATGACAGGGAGTAAAAACAATCTCTTCCTCCCTGAAGTCCCTGCTGTCTGCATGAAGGTACCACCACACCAACTACAGAGTTTCCCAGAGAACTACACTGTAGTTACTCTTTTCTGCACAGTGATGATGGCATCAGTGAGGTCATGGCTGCCTCTCACCGCCCTGGCAGACTGCAAAGAGAAAGTGTGGATGCCAGAACACATCTGTAGTGAAACACTCTGGCTAAAGGATAACTGGGAAAGCCTCTTGGCAGTACAGAAGACCTGAATAATAAGTGTAGACACAGAATATTATTTAGAAAGGGTATAGATAAATAAATTTTTGAAAAATCAAAACCCCAAGAAACAACCATGCTTTATTGTAAAAGCCACCTGGAAGCTGGGGACCAGCACACAGTTACAGCAGCAGATGAACTAACTAATGGCAAGTTGCTGGTTTTTTTTTTATTTTAATGAACTCTAGACCAGCAAAAACTGCTTTGCACTTCCCACACGATGTCCTCAGGCACAGAAACAAATAATTGTTATTTGGACAGTGCAGTAACAAGAACACAAATTTATAATGCAAACAGTGCAAACACTTTGCTCCCTTACTAATGCATTCTATTAATTAAACTTACTTTTTACTTAAACTTTCCAGAATAAAGATCACAGAAATCAGCATTCCTTGAACTCCAAATGGGGAATGCTGTAGGTTCTGAAAACCTGCTATTGCATCAGAAATGGAAATAACAGTGCTCCCGATGACATCAAACACTAATTCCTATGGAAAATCTCTGCTGGGATGTCTCTTCCTGCCTTGCTTGCCAAACTACAATATACAGATGAGTGGAAAGGCTGAGAGAATTGGGCTTATTCAGCCTGGAGAAGAGGAGGCTTCAGGGTGACCTCCAGCAGCCTTCCAGTACCTGAAGGGAGCCTACAAAAAGGCCTATTTACAAGGGCCTGGAGCGCCAGGACAAGGGAGCATGGCTTTGAACTGAAAGTGGGTAGGTTTAGATTAGATGTTGGGAAGGAATTGTTCCCTGTGATGGTGGGGAGGCCCTGGCACAGGGTGCCCAGAGAAGCTGTGGCTGTCCCTGGATCCCTGGAAGTGTCCAAGGCCAGGATGGACAGGCTTGGAGCAGCCTGGGATAGTGGAAGGTGTCCCTGCCCATGAGGGGAATGAGATGAGCTTTAATGTCCCTTCCAACCCAAACCATTCTGGGATACTATGATTTAATGAAAAAACTGAACAATTAACTGATAGCATGATTTTGGAAAGTTTGATGAAATTTGATTTCCAATTTATGCTTTTTCTTCAGCATTTGATGCATTTTAGAACTCAGGGCTTCTGTTACTGTTTCACAGGTTTGAAAGAAGTCAGAAACTACACTTTACAGCAAACTTTCCTCCAGAGGTATTAATGAACTTCAAGAATTCTACCCATCATTTTTTTCTTCTTCTTGTCCTGCTCATCCTACAGTTGGGAACATTAAATATCTTTTCTTGTGTTTCTTAGATTAATTTAAAATTCAGGTTTTCCAACTCTATCTCAGAGCACAGAGAAACCCTTTTTACTTCTAAGCCCTTCTTACTTCAGCGCTGCTCACTTGCTTGTCTTGCCCTTTCTAGAAGACAAATGAAATAACTGAGTGATGCAGTTTGGCTGCTGTTCAGCTGAACTCAGGGACACAGAGAGAGAGTGCAAGTGTTCCCAAATGAAAGGAAGAGAAAGTACTTTTAGATTATACAAATAATCATCATTAGTTGTGTTTCCTGTCAGCTGCTGGATCCAAAGGCTTCTTTCCTCAGGAAGGTGAATGAAATTGTGGAAGAGTGAGGCACTCTGACTGTTCTACCAAGCCAAATCAAATCTAAAATGATTTTGTTCTCATCTTCAAGAAAATGAGGCTCATAAGAGAGGTGCTGCTGTCCTATAGAATAACTCACAACATCCTAACTCCTCCCTATTTCTGTCTGGAGAAAAATCTTCATCTGCAGTCTCAGAACTGTCACTGGGAATCTGAGCTGCAGCTTCCATTTTCCTCACCTGCCTGTGAGGTTTGCACCCACAACCACAGCACACTACAAAAGCTGTAGATGTGCAAATTCACTGAGGGAGGACTCCATACAAAGCCACTGTGCTGTAAGAGAAAGCACAGACACATTTTGGCAAGCTGAGTGCTCTGGTTTGCTAAGTAGGCCACGTTTAAAAAGATTATTTTACATATTTACAAAGGGCAAGTAGATATAAGCTAATAAGCCCCAAAATCTGAAAAAAAGCAAGACTGACCACACGAATTTGGAATCTGGCCAAAGCCCTAAATGTCATGTTGCTCTCACGAGTCTGTAACCATCTGACCTTTATGAATGCTGGGGCAGTACAACCTTAGCAAGTCCATGGAGCTCTGCCAGTTCCTTACAGATCTGGCCCTTTGATTACATTTGTTTTCTCACAACCACTGCAAAATTCAAGAACTACTCCATGCAATTTGATAAGAGAGGGAGAAAAAAATCAGCATTCAAATGGTCAGAGCGTCAAGTCACAGTGTGAGCTTTCCAGAGGGAAATCCAACAAGACATGGGCTGGCCAAGTCTTGGCTGTGCATGAGGTCACACTACAATGACTTGTGACAGAATTTTTAGAAGGAGGTGTGTTCCTGTGAATATTCCTGTGAATATTCCTGTGAATTCCAGCTTGGGTTTTTAGCCCATAAGATGAAGTGTTTAAATTTACCTCATCTTGGGGATGTGGGACAGGAACAAGTTTAATGTTTGCCTCACACTACACACGGCTGAGTGGCAGGATAATGCTCCTAAGTCTTGGTGTTGCTTTACCCTTTTAGACTGGGCTGAGAATTTGAGGATACCTGGAGGGAAACCTGCCCCTCTGCCATGTTCCTGTTTTGGACAGGAGCAGGAGACCACCAAGAAAAGAGATGGGGTGCTGCAGGAAACCAGATTTGTGACTGGATAGGTTGGCTCCCTCTCGCTTTACTGGTGCCTCTCTCCCAGCACAAACCAGGCTCCATTCCAGTCTGTGTTCCACTGCAAACTCTGCAGCCACACAGAGCTGCAAAACAGGCTTCCAAATCCCAGTGTAAGTTTTATAAATCATGATAAGGCTGGGGAGTTAATAGTTGTTTACATCACATTTCAGGCAATCGACATAAATATTTGTGAGTTGTGTGGAGGAGCATCATGGTGGTGCTGCCCAGCAGATCAAATGCTACAAAAAAATTCTGGGCCACGGGATGCCAAAGTCAGTGCAATAATCAGTGAGCTTGGTAGTTTGTTTCTGAGGGCTTTTATTACTGCAGTGTAGGGTGTTAAAAGGGTGTTAGATACTTCAGCTGCCACCTCTGGACTTTCAAATAGAAGCAGCAAATTCCTGACACCATTTTAATTCAGCAACATGAAATTCAAATTTGCTGATGGAGAGAGGGGGACATTCCCTTGCATTTGGAGCACTTGAGACATAATCCTTCCTGTGTTACCCTTTATCACAGAATCTGAGATACCTGCAGCTCGCAGTCTGGAGGATTGAAAATCTCAGCATTCTCTTCTCAGAAAGAAGAATAATAAAGCAAAAAGTCACTACTACGAGAAAAGCCAGGTTACAAACAATAGGTGCTCAGGGATCCACCAAGCAAATTCTGCTAGGAGTAATAGGAACATTTAAATCTTGGAAAATCCACTAAGTTTTAACAGAGATACACAGGTCTGAGCATTTGGGAAAAGTTGGGAATATTTCTTCCACCCTGGTTGAAGGCCAGTTACCAGTGGAGTTCCTGCAGGATTTTATCCTGGGATCTATAATTTCACAGAATCATCAAGGCTGGAATACTCACCACAACTCAAAATATGGGGGTCTACTATAATAGAGGATGCAATATCTCCAAATTCTCAAAACTAACTCACAAAGTCTCCAAATATTCAGATAATGTAGCACAAATTACAGCCAAGTCTGTCTAAAACCTAAGTAATTATTTATATGTGTCACTGCTGTATTTGTGTTATGCAGCATTTGAAGAACTGGAATTTAATCAGTTATCAATACCTTCCTTCCAACTGCAAAAATACAAGCATTTCAAAGAGAGTGATTAATCACTGCTGTGGGAGGAAAGCTTAGGAGGGATGATCAGACATTTCCTGCATTTGATTGAACAAAATAAAATAGTGTGATTCTCTTCATATGAAACAAACATGGCAGGCCTCCATAGAAAACATGTCTTATGTGAAAGGATTAATTCAGTGAGCTTGCCAATGGGTTTGTTTCATTAAAGAACGGGAAAAAAGTCCATTTTTCCCCCCACATAATTTCAATACACCAAAGAGAAGTCAGACATGGGCTTAGAGGACTCTTTTATCTGCTGAGAGATCAATAACAATAATTAGAGGCTTGAAGGTACTGCAGGTTTTTTAGTAGCAGAACTCAAACAAATGTTCCACAGCAACAGAAGAATCACAGATGGTCTGGAATCAAACAGAAATTCTGCAGGGTTTGGAATCTAGCAGATGATCACAGAACGTTCACTGCTGACATTATCATTAAATAACTCTGATAATCAAACAGATTTCCAAAACCTGCTCAACACAGTGCCCACGGCACAGGATGTAATCCAGTGAACCATTATCAGCTTTTTTCCACCACCTGTTACAGTACCAGTACACCATGGAAATAAACTTCAGCAGAGGACTCAGAGACTCTTACAACCAGGGAATAATTGGTGTTCTGACAAGGAGGACAAATTTTAAGAAAAAGACAGAGCTCCTGGCAGGGTAAGGGAGGATGACGGTGAGGTACATCAGCCTTCCCAAGTTTCTGTGAGCAGAAATAACTTAGGACAAAACTTTGATCTGATCCGTAAGGAATTACTGCCCTTCAGGTCAGCGTGTGTTCATGTATGGAGGAACCTTTCCCTTGACCTGATTTCAGTTAAGTATGAAGGGTCTTAAGGGTCTTAAACAGAGGTCTGATAAAATTCTGAGTTCTTACAAGGTGAGGAAAACAGCAGGACAAGGGAAGAGTTTACTAATGCCACCTCTGAGGCAAGGGCTAACTAACTTACCTTTTATGAGGCAAAAATGTGGAAGGAAACCCTACATGGCACCAGTACTTCCTACTGCTCACTAAACTTGTTCAAAAGTGAAAAGAAAGCCATAGACCTTGAGGCCAGCACTTTCTGCCTTTCCTATTTCTTTTATTTGAAATACACAATACGCAAATCTCCAAGAAACATTACTCCTTATTAGCTACGTGATCATTTCTTAAATCTATTTGTATATTTGTAGCCATTTGGGGTTTTTGCACATTATAAAGCAGAGCACAGGGTTTTCTGCTTTACAGTTTGCAGTAGTTAACAGTCATTACACTATGAAAAAAAATACACAAAAACACAGATCAGATGCCTAGATATTTATATTTTTCTTAATAACAATTTTCTTTCCATTTTACGTTATTTTAATGCAAGATTGCGCTTTATTGAGAAACTAAGAAACATATCAGGTGTCACATAAATCTGAAGTGAGAATCAACAAAACAGAAGACTTAACACAAGGTTGCAGTTAATTTAAGATTGCTCTTTGTTGCCAATTTTCCCCATTTATTGTGTTTTCTCTTCCAAATGTTCCCTGTTTTTTTTTCCCCTGTAGAGTCATTTCTGTGTTCATCTCTGCCAGAACACTCGAAGTTCTGTCTACAGGCCAATATTTTTTGTTCTTCTGGGGCTCTCCTTCTTTGCTTTGAGGTTTCTCTCATTGTTTTTGGCTATATTAGCACTAATTTGAGAGCTGCACGCTCTCTCTGGTCTCTGTTCAGGGCTTGGACGCTGCTGAGGGCAGAAGTTCTGCCTCCTGTGCAGGGGGAGCTTCCTGGGCATCAGTTCCTGCCCGTTCCTCTGGTGCCATCACTGGTGCTTTTGTTGAGAGAAACTTGACAGTAATTCCTACGTAGATATTCTAATTTAGTATTAATAATACTTTGATTAATTTAATAGCAACTGCCACTGCAGCAAGGTTTGTGTTAGCAGCAACCCATACTCAGTCAAGGACTGGGCATCACCCTGCTAGATAAAATCTCAGGTCCCTGGTCAGCCTTATAGCAGGGAGCTTCCATATAAAAATCCCCCAAACCCCACATAAACTGCCAAGTACAGAGCACCTGCAGCTTGAGTCGGGGGGCTGACATAACAGGGCAGGTTCCATCATATTATTTTCAGTGGATTTACTGTTTCTTGCTGAAATTTAGTTCAATTTATGCCACATCTCCATTTTCAGGCTTAGCAAGTCACCACAGCTCTAAACCACACAGCTATGAACGTGACCATATGCACAAACCCAAATAAGCCTGGAAAAGCCACTCCTTTCTCTTCACTCAAAGACTCTATACCCTATTTTTGTACTGACTTTTTCTCCACCGTTCTCCATACTTCTTGCTCCAAATCACCAGTGATTCATTGAAAAAGGACAAACCAACCCCAGCCCCCTGCATCTTACTCTGAGGGCGAGAGGGACTCCAGACTCAGGCCCAGAGCAGGCAGCACACCAGCACTCACTGCAGGGAACAGCATAAAGGTTTCCACAATGAAAACAATAAAACTTCAGGGCTCAAAGAGTCATATGAAGGTCACTCCATCCAAACAAAACACCCCAGTTGTGAAAATACTGCTCACACATGGCCTGAAACACCCCATGGATGCACTAAGACCCAACAGACTGGACTTAACTGCAGGTACTAAAATTGCCACGTTCGATTTTATTAATAACTTACAAGAAATAAAGTGAAAATAAAACCTGATTGTCCAAGACCTTGCTCATAGCAAAGCACAAAAGAAATAACCTCAGCTTCACACATGTTATTGACTGCACTAGCAGTGCAGAATATATTTTCTATTTCTTATCATCTGTTATAAACATTTCAATTGTTCCCAAACATTGCACAACGAGTGCTGTTAATGTAACATTTTCCAAGGGAAAAAGCTTCATAAGTAGTTTTCAGGAACCTCAGTTAAAGCTGCCCACGTCCATGATCCCAGGAATATCTGAAGAGCCAACAAAAGGATGCATTTCAGGAAAGGTACACATGTTCTCCAGAGCACTGAAACACTTCCAGCGTGTTGGAAATGCCCACGACAGATAAGAGATTTCAACTCATTTGCTGAGAGCCTTTGGAAAAGACAGAGAATAGAGCTATTAAAGGAAAGTGAGCACTCTTTCACACCTCTTTCAGCACAGTGCCTTGGACAATGCTGCTATTTAGGAAAACAGGCTTGTATTTTCTTGTCAAGTGCTTGCTCCATTTGATCTGTAGTGGGTCAGGTGCAGCAAACATCTCATTTTACACCTGTGTTGCACAGAAACTTTGGCCTTGGAACACCTGTTAGAGCTGTTTCAAGATCTTTCCCCTGGACACCAAGTCCCTCGGCTGCTAGTAATTAGAAAAAACAAAGCAGAACTACCACATGGACACGGGCCCTGGCATGGGGGAGTGCCAAAGAAAGCAGCACAAGTTTTACAAGGATGCATGTCGTATTTTTTCCCTTGGCAGCACAAGCTCAGGACACCAGGCTGGATGCCAACTGCTCCAAGTGTCAAGTGAACAACAGGATTTGCTACAGGTTCTTCTAGGCTTTGATCACCTATTTCTGTGAAGTAACTGCGTTTATAAATATGGTTAGAGAGGAACTCTGTGGCAAAAGAAAGTTACAAATTTTGAAAGAGTGGGAGATGCTGGTTTTAAAATTTTTTTGAAATCACAGACTTGCATTAGCAATTATTTATTTACCACTGCCCTTGTAAGCTGTGTCATCTAGCTGGCCTTTATTTGTTCCTGTAGAAGACTTTAGAGAGCATTTTTAGATTATGAAATTAATGCATCTGTAGAGGATTATCTATTTCAATAATGTCATCTGTGTGCAACCACAAGATTTACTGACTAGAGCACATTTTCTCTGGCAACATATAAATAATTTGGCCTTTCTTGCTAAGATTCAATCCAATTAGAATTAATTTCAATGGAAAAATATGATCACAACAGGAAAAGTGCCAATTTTAAACCCACTACAGAAAAAGGTTGGAAAGTCAGGATGAGATAAGAAATTCTGTTCCTTAACAAATAAGGATGGCAAAACTATAAAAAATGCATATATTATTATAAGGCTGAAATGTATTTAAATCCAGTCCTGTCTGATGAGTGAAGGAAGTGATGTGAGTGGAATCATTGTCTTCAGCACCTGGGAGAAGGTGATTTTCTGGAAGGCCTAGCACTAAGAAGCTGGCATTAATCTCACAGGACACAGTGTCAAGATTTTTTGGTACCAGCTTTTTTTAAGGTCCTTTTCAGATCTGTAAAGGTTTTAAGAACTCTTTGCTTTGGCTACTGTCACAGACGGGGAAAAGAAAACAGAAAAATACTAAAGGCAACTCAGCAAGGTGAAAGTAAAAGATTGTGTGGAAAAGGACTCAAAATTTGATAACCTTATCACTTGTGCAGTAATTCCTGCCACATCCACAGTCACACTGAATGCCATTCTAAAACAAGCTCAGGGGAAAGATGAAAGAGCTGATATATCCCCAAAGACTTAGCAGGTCCAGAGACAGAGACCAGCCTTATATACAGGAGAATAATATAAACAAAGGAGGTTATCTGTTTACAATGGTTCTCTGATGGGAGGCAACAATCCCACCCGGCTGGCACCACATTAAAATGAATTTAATCATCCTAATGGAGGAGGTGGATGCTTTGGGAAAGAGAAATTCTGTAATGATAGAAGGGGATTTATCTTCCCTTTCTTAAAGTAAAAAGACTCTGTTTATTTTTTTTAAGCATATGAAAAAAGTTGTCCAGTATAGAATGGGGACTATGAATAATTCCAGGTTATTCAAAGAAAGTGTGGAGGAGAGAAGATAGATAAAAATTTTCTCTTCAGTACAGTCTGAGGTTTTGGTTTAGTGTTGAAATTGTAATTGTTTGGGGTTTTTCTAACTAAAAGTCAAGCTTTATTTGATCTCTACTTCTCAACAAGTAGGAAAGTATTTTATGAAAACTCCATCCTAAATATTTTCAGACAGAGTTCACATTACGAATTTTGGGGTCAAATGACCTTGTCTTTACCAGTTGCTTTGCTTTTGTTACCTGAAAAAAAATACAGGTCCAGTCAGATTACTCACAACAGTTTCAAACAAGAGGACTGTGGGAAGAGTCTCCATTTCTTGTGGCTTTTTGCTACCAGAAGCCACACAACCATGGTCATATAGGTAGAGACAGAGCAGAAAAGGACAGAAGAGAGATCTCAATGATGGACCTGATTTTCTGTGTCTTGTGGGTCAAGAGGAACAGAAGGCTCAGCCCCTACCATCAGAATTGAGCAATAGGTGTGATTTCCACAGCTTTCCTCAAAGATGCAGCAATATTGTGCATTTCAAAGCCACAATAAAAGCAGAAAGGCAAAGACCTACACTGCTGGCTGCCTCAGCTGAGCGCTGCTCCTTTCCACCTCTTTCCTCCTCTCCTATCTCATCCTAGAAATTGTTTTTCCTCTCTGCTTTCTCCTGGCTGATGGCCAATGTGAAGGCCCCAGACTCCACATCTGGGGCGATGTCTCATGTTGCCTCGCTTGCTCTCCTCAGCAAAACAGAAACAATGAGACCAACAAGGCTGGGGACCACCCTGCCTGAGATCTTCTCCTGCATGTGTTTATTTTTTGGTATTCTTTTTGCTTTGGTCTAATCCTAAATTCAGAAGCTTCTGCCTTCACAAGAGAGAGATGCTCAAAGTCCAGAAACCTCCACTGGTTCCTTGAACCAAAGCCATTCCACAGTTGCTTGGAGTTTTAAAAGCAGTTTATCACATTTGTAATAAATCTTTGTTATTACTGCGGATTAGCTCTCGTTGCACAAAAATAATAAATAAAAACATCTGAGGAGCAGATGATTCCCTTCAGCCCTGGTATATAAGGCGAGGACTCAATACTGGCAATTGCACAGACCTCAACTTTGTCCCTCTCTGCTTGGCTGCAGAGATTTTTGAAAATCATAAAGAAATTAAAACCCTGCCAAAGGAGTTCAGAACCTCATGTTTTCTCCAGCAGATGTATTGTCCCAGCACGAGCCTGCTCTGGGTTCCAGCTCTGAGGACAAAAAGGCCCATAATGACCTGGATAATGGATATGAGAAGGGACCAGGGAGGTTACAAAGAATCTTCCCCTCAGTCAGCTGCACAGCCAGCCCTCCCCTGGGACTCTGCAGGTGTTTGGGTGACCCCTGGATTTGGGAGGGTTGCTTGGTTTGCTTGTTTTCTTCTAAAATTGCAAGAGCTTTAACTCTTATCAGCAATTTCCAAAGATGGCTTTGTCAACCACTTGAGGTCATAACTTAATTTCTGTACAATAACTGGACTGTGAAATTGAATTCACAACAAAATCCAACCATTTGTTCTTTTCCCTATTTCTGCATTGTTCTCACTGTATCCTACAGTCCTGCTTCTATTATTCAGTGCTTTTCACAGAGAAGTGAACAAATTATTAAAGGAGTTGTTCCATGGGGTTTACAGTTGGACTCAATGATTTTAAAGGTCTTTTCCAACCTAAATGATTGTATGATTTCCATACCCCATAGCTTTTTCTCTTAAACACAGTAACATTCTGAGCCAGGATCCAGGCCCCACTGATGATTGGATGATATCTTACAGCGTGAGGATGATATCAGAATTAAATAATGTTGCTTACTGTTCTCTTTTAATAAAACTAGCTGGATTTCTTGCCTGATGAAAATGGATGGAAAACACAACCTTTTTCATAGGTCTTAAAATGCATATTTTCTGTCTGGCTCTAATGGTGAGGGCCTGAATGCTGAGGCAGCCTTTACCCCATGTCTTATCCTAAAAATTCCCTCTCAGCTCTCTTGTAGGCACCTTTCAGGTTCTGGAAGGTGCTATAAGATCTCCCCTGAGCCTTCTCTTCTCCAGGGTGAATAACCCCAACTCTCCCAGCCTGTCTTCACAGAAGACATCTTCTTTCAAAGAGTGCAGTTCACTATAATGGTTTCAATGCTTAAACTGTTTAAATAATTTACCAAGGGAAAGAGAAAGCAAGAAAAAGACAAATCTTTTATAAATGCACAACAGATGCACCGGTGCATGTTGGGGCTGAGGCAGAACAGACTGGGAGCTGTCATCACCCCTCAGAGCCACATTCCTTCCCCAGCTCATGTGGCCCACACCTGGGACACACTTGGGAGGCTCCCAGGTTCAAAGCAAATGCTTCTACCTTTGTTCCTGCCTGCATGTCTTTTTAATTTCAGCGTTTTTCCTCCCTGTCATCGCTGTCCTCTTTCACTAGGAGTGTCTCTGACCAAATACCAGCTCATGTTGGAGGGGGTTTTTTATTTATTTGGTTGGTTTTTAGTATATAGGAACTAATTGGAGGTGTTTTGTTTGTGAGGCATTTTCTGTTGGTGTGGTTGGATTTTTTATTATTCAGGTCACCCATCAAAATAAATATTAAGAACTAGAGCTAGAAGTTACATAAAAGTCACAGTTGGAGAAAGATGAGTGGAAGCCTGAGGACTCTTGGCAATCCCTGGACATTTGTTACATTGCAGGATGACATTACATTGCAAATTTTTCTTTAAGATGATGTGAAAATAGTAACAAATAATTGCACCAGAAATGTGTGGCATAAAGTGCAAATAGATTTTGTCTTTACTATTAAATTCCCAGTCCAAGTGTGAGCAAAGACAAAACTGAGTCACACGATTCATTTATCCTTGGATTTTACTATTTTATTAAATATTTATAGACATGACTAAACTCCCATCAAGCATATCATTGATGCAACACTAAAATTAATAAAAGACTTTGTCCCTTTTTATCCTGATTAGTCTCTCTATGCTTTTCTCACTAATGCACCATCAGACCTGCAGAACTTCTTGTGAGCTGCTGAGTCACCAGCAGCTGAAATATCTCCCACAGGCTGCTCTGGAGCAGCATAAATCTACTTTTCCTTTATGGATAAGACAAATTATGCAAGAATCCTACATGTGTCCCTGCATTATGAGGACTTTGAAGTGACAGCACAAATATTGGACAATAACTAAACCATCAAGAGATGAGGTCAAAAAACATTAGGGAAAGGTTTGGTCCTGACAGTGCTGGTCTGCAGTGGGGCTGTACCCATCCAGAAAGTGCTGCCGTTTGGGGTGGACAGAGTGTACTGCAAAGTTTGTTTATATTTGAGGCAAACATGTCCTGGACTGCATGGAAAGCTGCAAGGCTGACGTACAGAGATTATCCCTGCTGATAAAAGAAGCACTCAGGAACATCACTAATTATCCCAAGGAACAGAAAGGAGGAGCAGTACAGCTGAAGTGGGAAATTCCAGCTGGAAGACTTGGCAGTGCTTTGCTTTTAGTTTTACTCTACTACAACCTAGTGCTGGTACAAAATAAATGTCAGTTTTCCCTTCTTGCTGAAAAACAGGAAAAAAAAAGGGTTGGAAAATGCTCCTGATTGCTAAGGAGGTTATCTAGACTTTAGATGAAATGTGCAATTAGCTTTAAAATAGAGGGTTTGAAGTAAAAACACAAGACTATACAAACAAAGAAAGGGAACCCAATATTTGAAATGAAAGTTGTCCACTATTTATCAATAAAAAAAGTTTTTTTAAAAAAAGTAGAAAAGACAATGGAAATAAATAGAGATATCTACAATTAAGGTGCACTTTAAACCTATGATTAACATCATTGAAATTCAGTATCTTTCAAGTGCCACTGGAAAAGGGAAAATTTGAATGACAGGAGAAGAAAACAAAAGCCAAACAAAACTTGTAATGGAAAGAAGGTGAAAACAAAAATTATGAAGTGAAAAGGAGTAGTAAAGAAAACCCTGTGTGCTCCTTCTGGCCAGGACAGCGTGTGGGGTGTTTCAGTGGGAACACTAAACTGGAGAATACCATTCCTAAACCTCAACAGCCCCTCTACAGTACTGTAAAATATTGCCCTGGAGCTCAGGGAAGGGGAAAACGAAAAATAATCCATAATTGACAACTGACACTGTCTGTGTAAAACAGAAGGTCAGACTGTAATCCACAAGGTCACTTTAATTGTCAGACTTGCTTTTAATGCAAAATCATTGCCTTTAATGTAATATAAACTGATATTGCAGCAGACATCACAGGCATGATGGGCTGCTCTATTTCCTCCCTGTTGGTGGTTAACAGTGACCACTGAAGCAAGGCCAAAGAATGAAAACCACTTGCAATCCTTCTGCTACAATCAAGACAATGAGCCAAGGCAGGAATGCCATAGAGGACTACTCAAGTTAAACGGGATTGGGGTCGAGTACCTACAGTACATTGATTTTTTTACCTGTTGCCTGAGAGAAGATGGGATTGGTATAGCCTAAAGCAACTATGAATGTTGCTAATATCAGCAGATAGCTACCATTAGCACCATGAAAAATGCCCCTCAGCATCACAGACTTCTGCTTATGTGCCTGAACTGGATCCACGCTGATTTTCATGCTCTACCTCAGCCCGGGAAACTACAGAAATGGGCAAATGCTCAGGGACCCAGATTATTGAAAGCTTGAACTGGGCTAAATTAGGCAGATTTTCAGCCTTTGCAATGTATGAGAGAACACAAAACAGTCAAAGATGCATCTCTGCCTGATTCTGCCCAGCCACCCACACCACACCATTTGAATCCAAGACTTTGGTCAGCTTTGCCTTCCTTGGTTGCAAAGAATTTTTACACCCCACCAAATGAGAAGAGGTGCTGTACTCTAAGAAGGTGGAACTCAGTTCAAGTATAAACACACACATCTGGCATCTAAATATGCATTTCTAGTACCTGACTGCCAAAATAGCTCTATTGGAATACCCAGTGTTGAACTTTGCCCTCAGAGTGTTTCCCCTCACGGTGTATCTCTCTGCTTACACAATAAAACAGCCAAGAAATCTGTTTCTGATTTCTGTCTCTGTCCAGACCACATTTGAAATGCATTCCCTCTACCTAAGTAGATGCTGTTAAACAGAAATACAAGAGAAGACAATGCATTCCCTGCAGCTGCCTCTCTGGTGAGAACACCATCTAGAAACAACAAAGATGCTACATATTTATGTTCACAGGAGCAGGAAAGACATTTATAGCTTATTTTTGAATTTAGTAAGCACTAAATTGCACTAGTAGCAAGCTTTGATTGCAACCAGATTCCATCCAGTGGCCTGGATGATTTGCATCCCTAGAGTTGTTTTCTGAATCTCCATACCCCATTCCTTGTTCCCCAGGATAGGTAAACCCCTCAGTTTATACACTTTATTTCTATATCTTACTTGCTAAATTCAATAATAATGAACCTGTGCACCATTTATTTTGAAGTTCAGTAATGAGATTCATAGCAGTTGTTTGATTTTTGCCACAGAATTGTTCCTTGAATGTCTTTATTATGAAAAGGAGAAGGGCAGTGCTTTGGATTAAATGAGCCAGATCTTCATCTGTGGAAGGATAATTTTGTTTCACTCCAGTGGGACAATGCTGTTGGAAAGCCAATTCCCCTGACCTAGAGGATCTTCCCTGATTTCATCTCTCCAGTTGGACTTTTCCAGCTTGTAGTTAAGTATTCACTGAGTACCAGGGAAACAAAGAATAAAGAAAAAGGGAAAAAAATAAGCCCTTTGTACAGGTTCCAGTCCTCTGGTCCAAGGAATACTTAATTATTTAGGTAAAGTGGAAATGCTTTTCTGGAGAGGCTGAGAGGGTTGTCCCATGGTGGTTATGGACAGAAAAGAGAAAAAAAAGAGAAAATGGACAGAGGAAACCCAGTAGATCTCTACAGGGAAAAGAGGCGCTTGCTTAGCTCTTTCAAACAACATAAATAGTTACACTCACCACGTGAGTTAAGAAGGAAAGGGGTAGTTCAATAGCAAATTAATTATCTTTAACTAGAGGTTTAGTATTCCTTTAAAATTATTGGTTTATCCTATTATTCAGGTGGTTACCAAGGAAAGAAAGCAATGGGGAATTCATCAGATTTAAGGTTGGATAGCAAATTAATTGTCTTTAACTACATATTTAGTATTCCTTTAAAATATTGGTTTATCCTATTATTCAGGTGGTTATCAAGGATGGAAAGCAATGTGAAATCATTCCTGTCCCTGTAATAACAACAGGATATTTGCTGTGATGGTTTGTCCTGAAATCATGCTGCACAAACTTTGCTAATCTTTAACAAAGCCACAAAAACCTGAGGGGGAGTTACCCTAAAAAGAAGGTGTTTCTGGCACAGGGGTGTTTGAAAGCAGTGATGAACCAGTGGTGCTGCCCACACTGTGTACCTTTGCCAGGAGCACGGGCTGGCTCCGGCTGCCGGCTCAGAGGCACCAGGGCAGCTTTGATGGGAGCAGATGGCCGGAGATGCCGCGGCAGCTGCGCCTGCCCGTGGCCCCGTGTGCGCAACATCTTCCCGTGCCTTCCCAGCGCTGGGCTCCCTCACTTCCAAGAACCCCGGGGCCTCTTCAAACAAGGCTGAAAGGAGAGAGGCTTGCGAGTCAGCTGGCAGCTTCCCTGCATTTTTGAGCGAGCCTGGATACAGCGGAGGAGAGCTGAGTTTGTGCTGTGTGCCTGACCCCTCTCAGCCAAGTTCAGAGCAGTGTGAGCTATCAAATGTGACAGGCTCCTGGCAAGCAGCCGCAGGCTGTTGGCTGGAATCTCTTCCAGGCCCAGCTGGGATCAATTAAACTAAATAATAGTTCTTGCAATAACTAGTTCCTACCTCATTCTTCAGAAATTGCTTAGTGTTCAAATGTAAATACTGTTAAGTTCATACCTTGCTCACCCTTCCCCCACTTTGGATAAACTGACACCTACAAATCCAAGATTTTTAGAGTGAGCCCTTAAGAGCTGAATCAGGAAGGAACATGGCACGTGCAGGCCTGCATTCTTATCTTCTGGTGTGCCATCATGAAATGCATCCTTATTATCCAACACTCTAAATATGAATACCGCCCCCCCCCCCCCCATTTATTTCTCCAGACTTTATGTTAAATGGAGGAGTTGTTACTCCTCATTTATGTTAAATGGAGGAGTTGTTACCCATAATTGATTGACAGACTGGTCCAGCCAAACTGTTATCAAAGCCTGCCTTAAAATTTTGGAGTAATTGTCCAAAAAAAGCCTCAGTTGTGCTATAACTCAAGTGTTTGCAGGACCAGGTAATGGCCATATTAGAGCAAGGAGCATTTAAAATCAAGATCAGCTTTTCCAAGTGATTCTACTACTGTACAGAGATTTGCTGTGAGCAACATGAATAATCCATTTAAACCTTTAAAATGATGCAAACCAGCATAACTGGAACAAACATATGAATGTTTTTCATTGTGAATGAAAACAAGAATTATTTTCCACTCAATTATTAAAAAAAAACCCCAGCAAACAACTAATTTTTATAATCCATTAATCTCCAGATCTTTCCTGAGAGGAGCCCGTGTTAAAACTATGAATCATAATAATTACTTTCTATGAAGCCAGACAGTATTTGCACAATTTTAAAGTCCCTGATCATTCTCTCATTTACAGAGGAACACAGCTCTCTACCCGAATAAAAAGAAATATAATACTTGCTTTTTCATTTTAATGAATTTCACGTAGTTTTACTTGCTAGATTTCCAAACCCTAATGTAACAGTAAGAGAGCACTTGTTCTGCTAAGCATTTGAAAGTAGTTGGATCATTCAGCTGCTTAAAGGCCCTCGTGAATGGAAGCCAAGATTTTTATGATCCTGCACAATGTCCAGTACTAGCCTGGAATACTGTGCTGTTTTGTCATTGCATTCCTTAGGTAATGACTCTCCCCACCAAGTATTCTCCCCTTTTTTGAGGAGCTGGAATAATCTCCTTGGCCTGGGCTCTCTCCACCACGTCGTGCTAACCTGACAATCCTCCTGAGGAGCCTGTAGGGCTTCTTCAAGCAGTCCAATTTTAAACATGCATTTTACAAGTAGAATTTCTGCAAATAATGTCTTGCTTTAAATACACAGTATGGATGGAAAGGCTGGAATGCCATTTAACTTCAGAAATAATTCCTCAGAAAACGGCTGAAGGCACCAAGCTGGTCAGTTAAGTCTCTCTCTCTAAAAATATCAATAGACATGACATTGCAAGGTCCTAAATTTATTGTTTTTACAGCACCTTGGAGAAAATGCTCATTTCTGTAGAATTTTTTATAGTTGCCAGTACAGAATGGTTCAACAAAGAAACTTCATGGGTTAAAATCCAGAAAACCACTTCTGCCTCACAGGAGGAAGCTGCATTTGAGTCCAGTCTCCAATATCAGCACATTTTAGTGATACCATTCCACCTACCATAGCCTGTCTGCTGGTCCAAGTATTTATTTTTAAAACCATTTTAAAAAAATCACATTCCTTTGTAAAGTAAATTCCTATTCCAGTGAATTTTCTATTGTAGGACATGCCATGCAAAATCACAGTTACCCTTCTAAGGGGAAACCTCTGCAGTGAATTTGTGGGGAAATCTCCTGACTAGAAAACAATTCACCTGACAGCAGCCAGGAATTCAGTCCCTCATTTGTCACCACAGAGGGAATAACCTGGAAAGAGACCCCAGCTCTGGGCTGTGCACACCACATCACCTCTGCAGCCTCCTGTGGGATCTCTCAGCTGGGCTGGGCTGAGCTGCTCTGAGTCCCCCAAGGAGGGCAGGTAGATCAGGAAAGGAGAATTCCAAAAGCATGGAGGACATGGAAAGGCTTTCAGTGTTGGGGAAAGAGAGAGAATGGCAGAGTTCAGGAAACAGAGTGAGACAAACCAATGGACACACATGTGACAGGGGGAAAACAAAACCACATGGGCTTTGAGCACTGAACACAGGTCTGAGATAGCCAAAACAGATTGCTCAGCTGTCTGAAGCATTTAATAAGTTATTATTAGGGTACAGCCAGCAACCACGGAGAGGGAAGGGATCAGATTCTGCTGGAAATTCCCAGAGATCACACAGTGTCATACACTTACTCCAGATTTTCAAAACATGGGAGTGTGTGGGGATGGGGGACAGGGGAGAGGTATGGGGGGATGTGAGAAGAATCAATTCAGGGATGCAGAAATATGCAACAAGTCATCTGCAGTTCACAATCAATACAGATGGACAAATGAAAAAGGCTAAAACAGTGTGGTAATACCCAATAAAGATGAGAAGAGAGAAATTCAAGGATGGCTCAAGCTACACCTTCTGGGGGAAGATTCTGGGAGATGGGGTGAGGAGGGAGAGGCAGAAACAGCAGTGGAAAAACAGACAGAGAGCAATGAAAGGAGTAGAAATCGTTCAAACCACAGCAGAGCTTCCTTAGACCAAAGCCAAACCAGAAAAGCTCTCAAGCCACTGGGCAATGTCAAGCCAAAGCAGTGCTTCACCTAAGGGAGGTATTGACAAGGAGGCTGGAAGACAGTAGGGAAGTTATGGAATATTGCATATCTGTGGAAAGCAGCTCAACAACATTTTCTAATTAATGCCATCTGCATTGCTCTACGTTCTACATTAACTCTTCCAATAAAAGACCCACACTTCACCCTCAATAAAAACAGTGTCAATAATCTCCCTGGGTATTTTTATATATTTGCTTATAAAATATTGTTTACGAAAGCAGGAATTTATTTGATTTTAATATTTGTGCTCTTAAGGTGGAAAATACAAGTCCTGAACAACAGTGTTTTGTTTTAAACATGAACCAGCCAACACAATGCCAAAATACCTTCCTGAATAGCTAAGTGTAGTGTAACTTAAAACATCAGAACCAGAGTCTGGTGGAAGGAGGCAGGTTCCATATGCATGAAAGGTATGTTCTGAAATTCCCTCAAATCCCTTGAAGTGCAAGCTGTATTGAAAAAAAAAGGTTACAAAACCAAACCAAAAATAAATCCATATTTTAGATTAATTTCTTTTAAAAATAGATTTGCTTGTGTAAAATATCTTTAGTGTTCAGAAAAGGATTAGGAGAGAATAGTCATCCACAATTAAAACAAAATAATCACTCTGCTGCACACATATCCTCCCTTTAAGAGGATAGATGATAACTATTAAAAGATCCTTTGGGAATGACTCAGGTGCCAAAGAGGTGAGAGCAGTGCACAAATGAGAGTAGAACAGAAAATGCATAAATTGGGTGGGAATGAAGGGTTGGTTTCTGCAGCCTTCAGCAAATTAAAGAGTATTAAATATAAAAACTTGTAACAAGAAAAATGTAAGATACTCCTGCTGCATCCCAGCAGGATTTGTTTAAATCACTGTTTCTCAGTGTTCAGAGGTTTCTCATCCAGAACAGGTGGATTCCCTGCAGCATTGCAAGAGAGAAAAATATATGACACTGATAATATAAACAGGTGGGTGTTCTAGAATTAAAAAATCTGGTGTTTTTTGCTAAACTTCATCATGGGAGTTGTGCACTTTCAGCTGTTCAGCTGGTGAAAGTACATTAAAGCTGACACTCACCATTCTACCCTAAAAGTTTTATTCCAGAGATATTCTTTCATTATTGATGATTATTACCTATGGATGTCCCACTTGTTTCACTAGTCTCTGGTATGTTTCTCTTTTTCATTACAAAAACACAATAATATTCCTGCTCTGATGGCCTCCTGGAATCCCTGAACATTTCCAGAGCACAAACCTGGCTATCAAAACACAGCCACAAGTGCTCTTTAGTGAGCAATAAAATATCCCCAGCATCAGCACTGGATCCAAGCTTTTATTACAGGATCAAATCGCTGCAAGGCACAAGAGATGTTCACAGACTGGCTGTGGCTGCCTCTGTCTGTGAACAGCTACTGGAGGTACACCTGGAAATAAGGAAACACAGGCACTTCCATAAATAAATAAATAAAAAGAAGTTGAAGACTTCTTTGTGAAGCCCAAAGCAAAGCCCTGTCAAAGCCATCAACAGTTCTAAACAAATATCTTCTTTCCTTTCGTTAATACCTAATTTTTTCATTTCCTTAATGTTATACACCAGAAATAAGTATTTATTCCTGAATTAGTGTCCTTAAAACACTCAGCTTTTTTTCACCTTGATGAATTTATTTCAGTTCTACACCTTTAGAAAGTGAAGAAATAAAGCTGAGCAGTGGAAGGTATTTCCCAAGCAGCATTTTTAGCAAGTTTGTCAATAAAGTACTAACTCTCAAATTGACTCTGAATTTCATGTCTTCATGTTGCTGTTGGACACAAAAAGTTACCCCTAAATCCATCAGGATGGTAAAAAACCATGGGGAGATATTTTCAAAAGTAAAGAATCATTTCCCTTGGCTGAAACATTTCTCCTTGGAATTCCTCAAAAAGTTTCTTTTTCACATTAATGTCAGATATACAATTCCCAATTGTTTTCAAAGACATGGTGCTTAATCTCTGTCCCCTTTTCCCCAGCTGACTGGGTACAGGAGCTTTTAGTGACTTAAAACAGGAGTAGAATGACCAAAACAACAAAATTATAACTGAATTACCAGCACTGAGATGACAATGGCACATAGACAGTTATTTTCACACTAAGAAATACAAGATTTTGATGGGGTTATTTTGAAATTAAATGATATCATAACTTTCAAGGTGTGAAAGTTTCCTACCCTTTTTCACTTTAACAAACTGAAGATTTTAATAGAGATCTTTTAGCAACACATGCTGTTCTCTGAGGGTGTGAATATTTCCTTACCAGCCAAGTTTACATCCAGCTCGCACAGGAAACTCAACAGGTTTCTTTAACAGTGAAATTTAGCTAAAACTGAGTAATATTAATAAAAAAATAATCTTTCGGACATCTGTTCTACACAGTAAAGGGTCATGCTTTAGGGGAAATAAATTTAGGCTTTAATTCCTCATTTAAGATGAGTAATTCTTCAAAGATCCTAAGTATCTACAAATCCCAAAACTGTTTCCTGGCCATCTCCCACTCCGGAATGGCAAACCATTTCTTTTAGAAGCCATAATATAAAATGAAGACCTAATTTTAGGTTGCATTAAGAGCATTGTAAGAGTGATCATTCTGGTATCAAAAGGGAAGCATTAGGAAAGATAAATGTAGAAAAAAAAGACAACAGATTATATATATTCCAAATATATCATTTAAGAAAAGGCAGGATTAGGCTGCCTTGGAGGCCTCACCTGCAGCTGAGGGTTTGGCTCTGTGTGGGTACAGACACCATCAGTGTCTTTTCTGCTGTACCACAAATGAAAAAAACCAAATCACAATCCAGGAAAAAGTCCTGAAAAACTCAGGTCTGGAAGGGTGGATGAGGAGGGACAAAATTGTAACTGTGTAATTTTAATAATTTTCTTCTTTTTTATTGCCTGAGGTGTTTTAGATGCATAACGTATTTTCTCAGATCCCATCAGCACTATATTTCAATATTTTACAGAGTAATCAAGGTGGGATCTCAGAGTTATCAACAAAATGCCAGCTGAAACAAATCCATCAGCTATAAAATATGCTTTGTGTTTAGCTGGGCAAACTAAGTGACTCTGGAAAATAAAAAAGAAAAGAATTCAGTTTGCAATCAGATCTGTGGGGCTCCTCTGATATCTCTGGTAGGCTTATACTCACCACCATGATCTGAAGAAAAAGGCATTTGCCTAAAGCCTCTTTGCAAAACGTAACAGAAAAACCTGAGCAGAGCTGAGTGGCTTCTGGTGCTGCCCTTACCCAATATTACTCATTTGTTTCATCCCACAGCTTTCTCTTAGGCTGCCAAGCAACCATCCAGGTGAAATTTCCCAGGGAGGTTTCAAAGATGGTTCTACTCCCTTTGCTATCTCTTAATACGGTGGGGGTGTGGTTTGATTTTCTTTTTTTTGGTGCTGACTTCAGTTGGAGTCTCTCAGCATAATTCTCCTAAGGGTGGGAGACTGGTGCTGTAATAGAGGACAGACACCACTTTTTCACAACCCTGTCACCCCTTACATCCTCTTCCACTTTTTGTCCCGTGGCCCAAACCTGTGGGGAGGAAAGAGCCACCTTGGAGCCCTACGAGGAGGGCTCACGACAGTCATCTTGGAGTGGGGGAAGTGGCATTTTGATATTGTACTTCAGAACCTTAAATCCCACTAAAACCCCATTAAAGGTGTTCAAATAATTTATTAGAGCTGGTCCTACAGCCTAGCCTTTCTTATTTAGCAGTTCTCCTGCTGCCTTTCCAAAAGGAAAGCAAGCCTTATTTGAAAAGGGAGCGATTTCAGATAGACCAGGGAAGGACTTGCTTTTCAAACATCATAAAGGCAGCTCTGCAGTCCAAGCAGAGGCTTTGGCAGAAGCCTGATGCAGTGGTAATACTTCCCAATCCAGACTTTTTTTCTTTAATGGAAAATGATGGAAAGTCCTGCTTTAACAGGATTCAGACGCTGGCTCTTGGAAACAGGATTTGGTAACCAAAATAAAAAAATATCTCAGAAATTTTAATGGCCTCCTTCACTAAAGCCTGGCCAAGTACTTGCATTTAATAATTGAAGCTATCAGTTTACTTTTAAATAGTGGATCTAAACCCTCTCTCCAAAAGAGACACAAAATCCCCTTGGCTGCACTGTCTGTAGCCAGAATTTGGGGCAATATATTTGTGAAAATGAGATATAGTGATGGCAACAAATAATTTTGTCATTATTTGTCACAATGGTTAGAAAATAAGGTGACAGGTGATAATCCTCACATCCTGGTGCCAGTGTGGTGTTTATAAATGTTTATAGGTGTCAATGAAACCACCGTGACCTCAGGTTGCTGCTGGAGTCCCCTGAAATGGCTTCATGGAAAGACCCTGCATCAGTCCCCAGCTGTTCCCATGAAATCCCCTGAGCTTCCTGAGAGATGAGCTAAAACTTTACCTTAGACCAAGCATATCTTACCAGATACACTCAGATTTCGGCCCAGGAGAGTTTGGATCTTGATCCCCAGCCTTTTAGAGAATGTCTCTACTGCTGTGTTATAAAATTAAAAATATTTGAATTTTCTAGCTGAAGGCAAATAGGTGAATTTTCATTAGAACAGCTGTTTCATATTAGTTTTAGAGAGAAACATTAAAACTCGGGCATGTGTTGCACTGACAGCAAACTGGCTCAGTGGGTTGTATAAAAGGGCCTGGTGAGAAGTACGGATGATGGACCTCACCTCCAGGAAATTCTTGGGTAGGTAAAGTGGAGAAGGATGCAAAAAGGGAAAAGAACCATTCTGGAGGAGTATGGAACTCCCCAGAGTGTCTTTTTTTTTTCCACAAAAAGGCGTTCTCTGCTTCTGGGCCACAGCACTCATTTTCTGCACAGCCTGGCAGGGTGATTTACTCCCCATAAAATCCAACGTGCAGTTTTGTGCTAAGTGTGTGGTAAATCCGTGATGGATGCTCTGGAAGCCACAATTGCTACTGCACAGTAACTTGTGGTGCTGGTACAATATGAGATAATAGCAGGTGGCAAAGAGCTGCGTTATGAGGAGGCTCGGCTGAAAATACAGCTTCAGATTTCAGCCCAGGCCCTTATCACTCTATCAGCTCCAGATCAATCCTTTTCCAGTCCTACAAAGGCAAAATAAGGCTATGAAATATTGGAAATGGGCAAAATTAACCCTTGCTCAAAAAGAACATCATGAGCCATGCGAAAGTCTTACATCCCAACATAAATCAGGGTTTTCCATGACATATCTGAGAATTGCAAACTTTAAGAGTACAGCATGGAGGTTTGTTTTTTTTGAATAAGTTTTCTTCACAATGAGCACAGTTCATGTTCTGTCATCAAAGAATTTGGACCAGATTAACCAGCTAATGATGAAAAAGACGAAGGAAAATATACATGGAAAAAGAAGAGAATCAGCAAAAGCAGCAGGGATCAGATATTTGTCCATTGTAAACCAACACTGACCTACAGATTTGTGAGAAGTTACACCACATCACCCTCACCAGTCCACTGTGTTTAACCACCTTCATTTGGGGCTGGTTACATTTGTAGAAATCTGATGGATTAATCTGCTGTTCCTATAATTACTCTTACAAGGTTTTCTTGTTCATATTAATAACTCTACTTTTAAGAACGGAAATAATGGGGTTATCTTTGTTAAACCGCAAAAGTGGAAGTTATGCAATATTATGGTTCCACTTTAGGCCAGCAAGGTCTTGGAAATAAGTATCCATCACTAAAGTTAACACCAGATTTTCAGAAAGAGCCATCTTGTAAAAAAGAAGGGAATTTCTACTCTGCAAAGGATTACATCATTTTGACAATCATTACTGCAGCGGAACAGCACAAGCTCACTCCCCATCCCTTTCTCCATCCCACTTTTCTCTGTGTTTAATGTAAATAGAAATTTTCTCAAATATTTTGACCATTAAAAAAAAATGCAGTTATTTTTTCCACAAGTTCAGTGTGGAACTGCATCATCTTGAAATGCTGTGAGCCCCCCCAGCTGCACACTCCTGTCAGGGAGTTGTGGAGAGGGAGAAAGTCCCCCCTGATCCCCTTTTCTCCAGGCTGAGCCCTCCCAGCTCCCTCAGCCTTGCAATGGCCATAGAATAGGGGGATCCTTTGGAGTACAAAGATTAAAGCCGCTTTTATTATTTTTTTGCTGGATTTATTGTCAGAAGACTGTTAAAAGGAATGATTAGTAGGAACAAATTGGAATGAATAAGAAGTCTCCATTTGTTAAACAAGAGCCAAGGAATAGTTTGGATTGCATATTCCAATGCTGGGGGGAAAAATGAAGAATATGGTACAAAGTAATTACTTGGCTTTGGAGGAATGGAGCTAATTGGGAGACAGGGTAGGAAAAAAAGTGATTCAGGGGATACAGTGAGCATGAAAAGTATTCATGCATGGAAGGGCAATGGAAGCAGAGGGCAGAAGGGAGGAGGGAACAGCAAGGCAGGCATTTTGTCACGGAAGATTATCGGGTTTGTCAAGCGTGACATCCCCATGGTGAATTCATGCTGACCACTCATGACTTTCCTGTCCTTCCTGTGCCTGGCAATGGTTTCCAGGACGAATTACTCCATCACCCTTCTGGGGACTGACATGATGCTGTTGTTCCCTGGGTCCTCCTTCTTGCCCTCAGTGAAGACTGGAATGACACTGGCTGTGCTCCAGTTCCCCCAGTCACCACAGTCATTCAAAGATTGCCAAGAGCAGTCTCATGATGACATCAACGAGGTCCCCCAGTACTTAGGGGTACCTCCCATCCAGACCCATGGATTTATATTCCTTAAGCTTCCTTAAGTGTACCCTGACCCAGTTGTCTTCCACCAAAGGTAAATTTTCCTTCCTACAAATTGTCCCCTGGTCTTTAGGGCCTGGGATTGATGAAGTCCAGTCTTGGTAGTAAAGACTGCTGTGAAGAAGGAATTCAGCACCTCAGCCTTCTCCATGTCCTGTGTCAGTGGGTTCCCCACCTCATTCAGGATTAGTGATGTAGGGGCACCTTTCTAAGGAGATAAATCATAAGCTGAAAATCTGTTTCAGTTGTGGGATAGAGTAGTAAATATGCACCTTTTATTGTTCTGAGTGCATGATCTATAAAATCTTAAAAGACAACAAATCACAAGTATTTCATACTGCTTTTAAAAAGAGGCAAATTCAAAACCTAAACTTTCATTCTTCAAGAGCCTTTTCATTCCAAACCAGAACAGATGGATAAATATTTTTTTTGTGCCTGATACTTTTTTGACAATTTTAACACAGAAACCCCTTGCAGGATCACGTCTCTCCTGGGAACCGTACTTTGGGTGAATTATACCCAGACTTTTAGCAGCCTGCAGTCCAATGTGCTGCTTGGTTCAACACAGAGGTGTGATCTTGGCACAGCTCCACTGTGAAAATCGTGCTAAGGTGTGAGAACATACGTGAACCAGAGCTGGGCAAGATAAGCAGAGACAGAGGGCAGTTGTTGAAATCCTGATAGTTAGCAGCTTGCAGAGTCCAGAGGAGAAATGCTGGCATGAAAAGGTGTCAAAACTCACAGGGAAAAAAAAGAAAAGAGCAGAGGATGGAATAGATGGAATAGTCTCTACTATTTTGCCCACTCCTCAGAGGGAAATAGTAGAGACTTTTATTCTTAGCTATCATCATACAGTACAGCAGGTGATGCAGACTGATGTCAGACTGAACCACTTATGGTCCAAGCAGTCAATCCAAAATATTATTCTGTTTTTCAGTTTTTCCACTGGAGAACAGAAAAAAAAAATAAAATTAAAATTTTTGCACATAAAAAGACAATGCCAGAGATGCTAGATGCTCAATGAGGAAAAATTTGTGGAAAAAATCAGATTTGCTCTAATTTCAGGGTGGGGAGGCCCTGGCACAGGGTGCCCAGAGAAGCTGTGGCTGTCCCTGGATCCCTGGAAGTGTCCAAGGCCAGGCTGGACAGGGCTTGGAGCACCCTGGAACAGTGGAAGGTGTCTCTGCCCATGGCAGGGGGTGGAACTAAAAAATCTTCCAGGTCCCTTTCAATCCCGACCACTCTATGATTCTGTGACTCCATGACCCAATTAAATGGATTTAATTGCCTTCCTGACCCCAAGCTGGTCCCTCATCCACAAAAGAATGAGGCTGCAGCAGATCAGCTTCAGTCTCCATCACCAAGCCAGCCTTTCCTGGTTCCCCTCATGTAAAAGGCCAGCCTGGCAAAATCCTGGTGCAGACAGAGCCACAGCCAGCCTTCCCCGGCACTGTGGCCTGCTGCCAGCAGGGATTTTTCCTGCCCAGAGCTCCCTGACACAACTGGACGAGGCAATTCTGTGCAAAGTGCAAAAAAAGATGTTTTGTGAGGCTGAAATGAAATGGCTACGACAAGTGAAAAAAATAGCTCATTGCTGAGACTGGTGTAAGGCATTTTATGAGTCATTACCTCAGAAGGGTTTTATTGGGGTTCTGGGAAATGAGCAACTGGGGGCTCATTTGTGTGGATTTCAGGGCTGCAGGTGAAACACTGCCTTGGATAAGTGGATTCCTGAAAGTCCTAACTGGAGGAGGACACACCAAATTATAACTTACTGAAGTAGTTGATTAGCCTTTATTTTGGTAAATCAGTGCCCCAGGGAGATCTGAATGTTCTTTCACTTTCTGTGAATGAATTACATCCTTCATGTTAATGTTAAAAATGTTAGTTAAACATTTTACTAAATGTAGCTTCCTGATCCTGTGCTCATGAACAAAAGTCACTTGTTATAATAAATATTGAAGACACATCAGTAGCTTTTTTCTTCTTGTCTTAAGCTGAGTAATTGTAAATGCCAAACATTTCCTCATTAAAACTCTTTTGTAATCTTAAGGGATGGGGTGAAGAGGGCAGAAGATCAAAATCTTGTTGCACAAAGTGTACTGCAATCTCACTTTATTGATGCTTACAGTACAGGCTGGGATGACTCAGTCCACCACGGGACACTGAGTTTTGGTCACAGCAGAAACTTGAGAAGGAAGAAAAAGCCCCTTTCTCTGAGACAGTGCTCTACTGATAAATCAATGACTCCCTGGAGAATTCCTCGTCCATGAGCCACAACAGCTCAATTTCGATTGAATTTCTATTTTCAGATTTTCAAGGAGAAATTTCTTGCTGTACTACTCAGGGGAGTGGTGGAAGTCCTCATTTCCCTGACCTCCCAAGAGAAGGGGGCAAAGCACCATCCAGCCTGTAGAGCAGTTCTGTGGAGGCCGAGTCTGAGCAGCGCTGAGGCAACTGAACAAAATTATCAGCAAAGCATTCTACAGGTTCTGCTGCCTTACAGATGTAGACTGTCAAATGCTAAACTCAAAAGAATTTCCTTGAGAATTGCAAAAGACATTTCAGTGCACCAGGCCTTCTCCCTGTCAAACTTGAAGGTCCTCCTCCAAACCCCAGAGGTGTGAGAGCGATTCTTGCACATTGGTGGAAGAGCCCCAGTTTCTCTGGCCTAAAAAATGGTTAAACCTTTGCCTTCAGAACATTCAGCCTAAGGCAGAGAACAATCATGGAAAGTTTCAGCCCAACCCATTAACGTTTGGCAAAGCCATAACCAGCTTAAAACAGAGGTCTGTAATTAGAGCGGGTCGGAACATTCTCAGCTAAATGAAATTTCATTGAAATACACTGCTTCATCCAAGCCAAAACAACATTTTTCAGAGACATATCTGCTTCCACAAGGCTTTTGTTGGGAAAGCTGAGAGGCAAAGCGTGCTCACACTCTATAGCCTGAAGATGAGGTCACTGGTTTAGGATGTGTGAGAATCCAGTTGAGGCCCTGACTCACAGAAAGCTGCAGTAAAGAGCAGTGCTCTTGCATCAGGAACACAAAATATTCAAATGCCACAGCATCTCCCTGGCTGGGTTATCCACAGAAAATATTTTAGCATGAGGTACATGCCTTGATTATGATGTTCAAGAGATTTTATGTCTTCAAGCACCACACACAAAGTCATCTTTTTGAACATTATAGGTTGACCTAAAAGGGAGCTGACCTCTTCCAGAAGTCTGTGCTTCTAACTGGAAAGTTAGTCAATATTTAAACTTTAAAGGTCTCATCAGTAAGTGCAGTTCTTGGACAGATCAATAAATATTTTTTTTAAAAAACTACAGGCCATAAAAAGGGGGAAGAAAACATTAATATTACCAGGTGGAAAATCCTTACTTTTTCATTCTTATGGTTTTCATATTTTATACATGCACATGAAGCAGGCAAAAGCAGGAGAAAATATGTTTGCAATTAAAAGGTATTTCATACTGTGGTAGGTCCTCCCATCCATTACAGTGAGGTTTGAGGCCTACAACTCTTGTCCTAATAAAAGAGAGATCATAATTTTTCATTCCTGAAGGTTTATGCAGGAATTCCTTGCAGTGCTGAGTTGAGCTGATGCAAAGCTTTGCTTTCATGCACTATTACCTGTCTTCAGCTTGTGCAATTATTTTATTTCCCAAACATTCAGGTTTGGTGAACACCTGCTTTTTTTGAGGATTATCCAAAGGTTTTTTGACATAAATGTTGGGCTTACAGCATTCACTGCTCTCTTATTGCACAAGTCAGCAGAAAGGAGCCATGTGACACAGAAGTTTGGGATCATATTGAGCTAATTCAATGTAAAGAATAATGCGAGCACATATTTTTCTAAAACCAGATTTTCTCACTTCTTTAATTCTTAGCGTATCATTATCAAAAATATTTAATTTCTGTGATTCATACAGTCTGTTTAAAAACAGAAAACAAAACCGAAGACTTAACTTCAAAGAGACAAATAGATGAAGTATTGAAAACCTGGGACTCTCTTCTCAAACCACTGAGATTTGTGGTTTTCCTCCCTGAATATCAAAATCCTGAATTCAAGTGATCAGCAGCTGAGGATTGAGTCTTCCAAAAGAAAGTGCAAATTTTTCTTCAATAACATTTATGGAAATAAAATTCAATGCTTATCAACTGTAGATTTCATCTTTCTCTTTCAGTTAAACCTTTATTGGAATAACCCTGGAAGTTACTGAGGTCACACCTTAAAATGCAGCAGCTGTGTGTTAATAATCAGATTTTGCCAGCTAGGAGAAATAGTATAGTAAATTCTTGTTCAATATTTAATTTAACCTATCAAGAATAATTGCATTAATTTAAATGATGGGCTGTTCCAATTCTCCCCATGGGATGCACATTAAAATGTTTGAGGTGAAAACCAGAGCAACTCTCAGATTCCAGAAAACAAATAATTCATTTAATATTCAGATTAATAGCCTTTCGTGCTTCCTGCTGACCTCAAAGCACATTTTAATTTATTTTTCTTTTTTTTTTTTTAAGCCATGCACCCTCACAAAATTCAAACACAGTAAAGAGGAATTCAATATCCTAAGAGCTCTTTGATACCACAAACTTCCCAGAAAGAAAAAAAAGAAGCTTGCAAATTTTAACAGGCTGAACCAGATTGGTGTGGTTTGCTTTTCATTACTGGCTGGCACTTCTCACAAGAAGTGAGGACAATGGATATAAATGAAATCCTGGTGTCAAGCCAATGATTTCCTTGGATTTTCTGGTGATTCCACTATCTCCAGCTGTACCTTACTGCATCCAAACAGGCATCCCTGCTGCTGGCATTTTCCTGGCTGTCAAGTACTTCCCTTTGCAGTGGTAAGAATGAATTTTAACAGAGACTATTGCCATTTAATAAAGGTATTAATTTTAATACATTAATAAAGTAAAAAAAAAATAAAAGGTGAATTGCTATATAGTGACTAGAAGTATAAAAGTTATATAAGTGCTAAATATCAAAATTACAGTATTTTAACAATCCAAAGAGTTCTCACATGTTCCTGAAAAGAATCTGAATTTACTGACTTAAATTTTCTACCAGACCCTTCTGACTTTGTATCAAAAAGGAGTGAAAACTCCTTTCACATGCTGAGCACATGCATAAAAGAACATGTGTTATTTATTAACAGGAGAAAGCATTTATTAAAATCTATTCTGGCTTTTGCAAATAAGATGACTTCATGCACAGGAAAGAGGTGTATATGATAAGTTGTTATTTCAGGGCTGTTTTGAAAACATTAAAAAAGGGGGCTAAAACTACTTTAGATGCCACTTTTAATTAATCTAATTTCCAGAAGGAATTTAACCAGTCACAAAGCAAAGCATAATCTTTGGGAAAACCCTAAGCTCCACTTATTTAAAACCCTTTATGGAATAGTAATGTTTCTAGTTCAATATTTTATGAACTGCAGAAGTGTCAAAAGCTTTTTATGGTTTGCACTGAACATTTTGAAGGTCCATCTCAATTCTCATTGTAAAATGTCAATATTGTCTGGAGCAAAGCCAGCAAAATATCTCTTACTACCTGGTCTTAATCTTCCAGTCCATTCTGCCAAATGCTAAGAGGAGAATTTAAGAGTAATTCACAGTAGTCACAAACACTCAAGTCACTTCATCTTCCACTGAAAACTTACCTAAAGTGAGATATTATATCATATTTTCCTTACGTTAATATCCTGCTCAGATCACCATCAGACTATTTCTAACTTGGCTATTTAATTTTTTTCCATTTTATTCGCCACCTCCCTCACCTAAATGATGGGTAGAGTAGGGATTTTCCTGAGTGTTGTAAGGGAAAGCTGAACTCAGTAGAACCTTCCATGCTCCAGAATGTTGTGGAAAGCATAAATGGAAGTGCTTGAGCACAGTCAATGGAGAAACCAGCAAGAAAATTAAGGGTAGGTAAGAATGGGATTAGAAACACAACATGGACCAGAACAACTTGACGCACATATGGACCTGATCTGGACATGGGGAAGAACAGGGAGTGATCAGTCACCTGAAAAGCAGCTGCATTCACTGCCTGGATAGTTCATGTCTCCATGTGCTGATGACAATCGATGTCTCCTTCTCTCCAGGATGGAGCTCCCACAGGTGTCATGCCACAAATGGTTCAATACAACCCCACCGAATATCTCTGAGAACATCCCGAGCTATGGAATGGCCCCTTTTGCTCTCCAGGCCATGAATTTTCAATGAGCACATCTGTTTTATTCCTCCACCTATTTCATGGTAGACAGAAGATCTTTGAAAGAAGGGCAAGGGTTTTCATGAATGAGCATAGGATCAGACTGGAGTCCATAGTTGTGATTAAAGTCAGATATTGAAGAAAACAGAAGATGACACAGGAGCTGGTTGGTTTTAATGCAAATGCCCCAGGCTTTTGACACTGCCTATAAAAATCTATCATTAACTGCCATCAGTACTATTAGAAGGTTTTATTTATCTATGATGAGCCAGCATTGAACAGTCCTTATCCTATCCAAACAAAAAATAAATTAACAAAGCCCCGATTCCAAGAAAAAAGACAAATATTTATATCAGCTCTTGCTTTTCAATGCAAAAGGGTACAGTCACTACACTTCACTCTTCCCCTCAGTTTTCCTTTGCACAGTTAATCACAGAAGCCATTCTGCACTCACACTGCCTCTATTTTATTTGGCCACATTTTCTCAAACCATGCCCCAGTACACAAAAGTCAGGGGTTTGTACAATCAGCTGTGCACTGCAGAGAAACTAGGGAGTGCTTCTCCAGCAAACTAGCCTGGTGAGGGAACTTATAGGCTAAAACTGCAAAATATTCTTATAATTTAGCACAGCACGTCATAGGCAGTGCATGGAAATATTCTCAGATAGATAAAAGACAACAGAAAAATAATGTATATTGAGGGAACAAAAAGAGAAAAGTATCCTTCAAAACCATGTCAAATCCAACTTTTTACTGGTTGAATGAAGTGAAATCAAGTGATATGGCAACCCCTCATGGCAGAGGGTTGGAATGAGATAATCTTTAAGGCCCCTTTCAACCCAAACCATTTCATGATTCTATGACATATTATTCTTGGGAAAACACATATAAGAGATATTAAACTTTACAAGTCTCTTTCTGGAATTCTTTAGCTTTTCCTCTAATTAAATTCAAGTGAATTGCAAATCAACCTTTTAAATGAGTTGCAAGTCTTGATTACTCAGTATTATGATTCATTTCCAGTCAGAATATTGTTGAATTAGTAACATGTCAATAGATCACGATGATATTATTTCACAGTTCAGAAGTTCTCCAAAGATACACAAGTTCTTTCAAATAATAAAAGAAATAGTACATTTGCAAATAATTAGATATCAAATTATTAACCAATGAATGTGTCAGGGGAGTGCTGGAAGTGCAAGTTGTGCAGAGAAAGGAAATTTAAGAAACAGTGCAGATGAAAACCAAGGGTCTGCTGGAAATATCCTCTAAGATATTACTCAGTGTCATGAGAAAAATTCTATTCTGGCTCATAACACTGAGATTGAACACTGCATTAAAAATATGTTCTTCTATCTCTAGTCTGCAGTAAAAGGGAGTTTGGAGCCCTCAGGCTGAGCTTCCTGCTGGTATAAGCAGCACAGCTGGATTTTCTTCACCAATACTTGCTTCCATGTATTATTTTGTGAAATTCTTCAGATTTTCTAAAGAGAACTGACAGATACCCAGCGTTTTCATCACGCGGGAAATTCCATTATTGAAACATTTTGTCCTGATATCAAATCAGGACAAAACCTCAAAGTATCCCTTTGGGCTTTTTCACACAGGAAAAACATTCCCAGCTCTGTTTTTAAAAATGCCAACTGTTTGGAGTTGGTTTAGTGAAGAATGTTAATATTTTGTGACAAACTCTCACTGGGGAAAAAAATCAATTTTCATGTCCCACATCTCCATTTTCCCTTTTGACTTCCCTGTACAAGTTTGGTTCCTAAAGTGCTGCAGAACTACTTTTCCTTGGTGACTGGATATTGGATGTGCTAACACAAAGAGGTAGATTTTGGTAAGGTGTTTGCTGTACTGCAATAATTATCCTTGATTTTATTAACAACTAAATAAAGCTGATTACAGAATTCATGAAAACAGCCACAAAATAGTTCAATAGATTTCTTTCTAAATACATAAAATGATTGCTGTTTATATCTCAGCCCAAAATATGCATTAGCTCTATAAGTACCAGTACTACTTCCATGATAATGAGATTTATTTTAATTTAGGCAAGGTTTCACCAATGAATCTGCAAAATACTTTATTGATGATGATTTACAGACATACTGTGCTTCAGAAACGGACTCTTCCTTTGCACCTCTCACCTGGAATTTTATTTATGGTTCTCCTGACACTCAGTTTAACTCTGCACATATCTTGCATATGAAACTAAAAATGTAAAGATCTCCTTTTTGAATACAGTGCTTTGAATAATTTGCACTTCCAGAGTTTCAATAATTGAAATTATAAGATGTGTCAAAATTTACTTTGCAGTCACTACAGCTGTATTAAGCATGGATTTACAGTACTAGGTGTTTTTCCATTTGGTTGGGAAAAGTTTCATCTTGAAGAAGCATAACCATTTCATATATTAATTTAATTTCTTGCCTTCCTAACTTTTGTGAGTTTAACAATATTCTAGATCATTATAGTAACTGTTATTTTTAACAGAATGTGTATTTTGGGAATAAAAATCATAGCATAAAAAGACCACAAAAATAATGTGATTTCCAATATTAAAAACCTTCCTACTTAAACCTAATCCCTGTTAAGAACTATCAGGATTTTCACAAAAATCCTGTTACCGAGAGGGGAATATACCATTTGATTTTTATAGGATCAGATGCATGCTCATTGCATTTGTCTGCTTTTCAAAATTAATTAGGGTCTCAAACACTTTCCATGAAAATATTGAAGGTGAAAGGCAAAGGAAAAGTGAGAAGTTATTCCTGTGCAATGTCATGGCAGAGGGGTTTGGAGAGGTGATTTATTTTGTATTTTAGCTTACTGGGTTTCAGTTCATAAATTTGTTCATTTGCCCTTAGAATTTTATCCTCATTTTGCAGTCAGTCCTGTTTATCACAGAATCATGGAATGGTCTGGGGTAGAAGGGACCTTCAAGATCATCCAGTTCCACCCCCTGCCATGGGCATGGACACCTGCCACTATCCCAGGCTGCTCCAAGCCCCGTCCAGCCTGGCCTGGGACATTTCCAGGGATCCAGGGGCAGCCACAGCTTCTCTGGGCACCCTGTGCCAGGGCCTGCCCACCCTCACAGCCAAGAACTTTTTCCCAACATCTAATTTAAACCCAGTCTTTCTCAGTTTGAAGTTTCCCCCTTTTCCTGCTGCAGAGTCCCTCTCTGGCTTCTCTGCAGCCCCTTCAGACACTGGAAAGTGCTGTGAGGTCTCCACACAACCTTTTCATCTCCAGGATGAGTAGCCCAAATTTTCTCAGCCTGTCTCCATAGGGAAGGTGCTCCAGTCCTTTATCACCTTTGTGCCCTACAGAGCCCTCACACAGCTCCAGTGTCCCACAGCACAGCACATCTGGAGCACAGAAGGAGCATTTCTGCCTTGAACAGAGCAGCTGGACACGAGATATTTCCTGAGATGTCACCTCCTTCCAGTGGTGAAAACCATACAGTGGGCAAGTCAGGATACAGCTCCCTGTGAACAATCCCTAGTGGGAATAATCATTCCATCAGGTGCTTTGGAATCACAGATTTCTGTGGGTAGGAACTGGTTCTCACCTGATCTCCTCAAACAGCCCAGCACAGGAGCACTCTAATCTCGCTTGGAGTCTTCCAAGCAAAGGCCTGTTGCCAAAAATAGCTGATTATTAATCTCTCCTACCATGAATTTGAATGTCTGAGAATATACAATTTGGACTAACACAGCAAAAATGGTTTCTTTTTTATCTTTACGTTGTTCTTTGCTCTCATATGCTTAAATAATTCAAAACATAAGTGCCTCCCCTTGTTTCTGAGTGCAAATGACATCTGTTCCTCATGAATTCACTGAGTGCATGCATGATATTTGCTGTGCCTGGATACTTTCCTTTGAAACATGCACTAACTAAAGATGAGCTTTTATTCTGAGACTAAACAGAAATTGTGTTCACTGAGTGAACAGGTCTGCATTGGGCAAGATTTGAAGTCAGAGTCTGGGCAAAATCTCTGGGGTTTTCAACTGAGAACATTTATCTGAACAGAACAAGAGGAGTATGAAGATACTTTACTGACTCATCAGAGCCAGTTCATCTAAGAACCAGGTAAAGCTGCTTTCATTCCACGTTTTCCACAGCATTCTTTATACATTACTCCCCTTACCAAGTTTTCCAAGCCAAAGACTCAGAAAGAAAACAAAATATGTAGTCACAAAGCACAGCTATTTCCCCCTCCCCAAACCCCCACGTGTTTAGAAGTCATACACGTCTTATTCAGAACTCAGAGACTGTAATCATAAGAGTGACAAAACTGCAAGGGCCAGGGCAGGAACTGTTTTCTAGCTCTCATGTCACACAGTCCAGGGTCATCTGTTGCTGTCAGCTGAAGTTCTTGGATCCCTGGAATTCAAACCACCCCTGTGGGCAGTGACAGCAGTGCCTGCCATGCAGGAAAAAGGGGCACAACTGTGTCTTTTTTCCCTCAGGATACCCAGAAGAAATTGAGTGTCTTGCCTTATATTCGTGGGAGATCTGCAGCTTGTGGTACTGCCCAGAGCTCTCTCTCTTCCACAAACTGGCAATATACAGAATTTTAGCTACAGTTGGCAAGCACAGACTTTGCAGGTCCAGGCTTTTTTTCCCCCCCTTTTTAATTTTTTTCCCAGGGAAGAAGTGCATCTTACAAAAAACTCTCTACTTCTTCAGGAACCATTTATCCCACTGCCAATCAAATAGATCTCACCAGGTTCCTCTCTTCTCATTCTCACTTCCTTCACAGTCTCATTCATCTACAAGCAATTTTATATAACTTATAGTTTTTGTTACCACAGTGCTCTGAGTTGGTTCATACTGGCACCAGTGTTCATGAACCACCCATTACTATCTCATCTGGGCACACTGGTTTGTTTTTGGAGTCCCACAGGCAAGAAATGCCTAAGAGTTATTAACTACTATTTCCAGAGCAGATGAAAACTGTAATTTTGTCTGCAGCCACCTGCCAACTTAGAATTGTCAAAATTGCAACCAGCTTTTGATTTTTAAAAGCCCACATTTTAATGATAGTCTCTTGCAATCTGTGTTTTCCTTTACAATTATTTAAAAGCCAATTTTCCACCATTCATTCTTCACTTGGCACTCTCTCTTCCAATAGCTGGCACAGAGAATTGTAGTCTTGTCATATAATTTCATTCCATGGGGGCACTCCCAGCTTTATGTTTCATAGATTTATCTCTTCATTTTGTTTGTTTTTAAGTTGTTAGAGGCAAGAAGCATTGTTGAAAAGAGGCAATATCGTAGAACATTTTTGCCAACCACTCAAGATCTTTATGTTACTGAAATAGTAGCACAAAATTCCTCTGGGTCAAATTTCAGTGGAATTAACAGCAAATCTGAAAATAAAAGCCGGGCTTCAAGAAACAGCTGAGCTGTAAGAGTAGAGTTTCTCTGACATTTCGTTATCCAAGACTGCAACTTTTATGACATGAAAAAACAATATAAACTCACTCTGCCTTCTAAATCAGTCTGGTGGTGTAACGGCGTGCCCAGCCATACTCATTTCAAACTCATTAATTATATGATTTCTAGTGACCAACTGCTACTTCTTGACTAGCTTATATTTTCTTATATTCATCCAGGATGTCCCAAATGCAACTACTTTAATCTACTTTCTTCCCTGGTAAATCAAAATTTGGGAGAGGGTGTAACTCTCTCTGTTTCTCTGTAATTGTTTCTCTGTCAAGGAACATGTCATTTACATGACACTGACATATATATATGCCATTAGCATCTTGGATATATATGGCTTTTGTAATACTGGGAAATAGTTATTGGTTGCCCCTGTAATTGCAGTCATAACCACTGTTTTCTTATTTGAGTCTCTTTGCTCTATTCCCAAAATAACTTCTCCTACAGAATTTTTGCTATAATCACAGCACCCTTCTCCTGACAAAAGCTTAAGCCGGGCATATGCACTGAAATTGGGTTTCTATCTTTGCAGAGAGGAACTCCCTGCTTCATTGCCTACCACCAAGTCCAAGGGAGCTCAAGAGTGTGATCCCCCAACAGTGCCTCATAAAAGACTGTGCAGAATTAATATTATATCTATTATTGCCCTGCAAGGTGCAATTTGAGCATGCAAGAATAAGAAAACATATTTTCAGAAATTCCTCTTATAGCTGTACATGTCCTACGTAGCCTCAGATGACTCTGAGAAAGACATGAAAAGTAAGAAAATAGAAACATTTTGCATGAGTGTCTTCACACCCCTCTAGAATTTCCAAGCTTTTTATCCAGATACCTTGAAACCAATAAATACCTACTATGGAGACAGGTGAGGGGGACTTTGCTTTTAGTTTTTTGAGGTTCTCACTGATGGTGGGTCACAAGTCTCCTCCTGGCTCTGAACTTTAAACGGGAGTCTCAGCTCCTAAAGCATCAGGAGCAATATTGCAACAGCACGGCTGCTTCCTGATGTCTGGATGCAGCTTCCTTCAGACACTCCCCACCCACTCAGCCTGCTGGTACCTGGCATTTGGCCCTCAAAACAGTGGAGGCTGCTCTTTTGAACAGATCTTTCCATGTCTGGCAGGGGACCGAGACAGGTTCTTTTTTCGTCTTGTTTTTCGCTGAGATGCGCGAGGAACAGAGTGTGATTCTGGAGCTGTCGTTTTGCCTTAAAATGTCTCTCAAGCAGCAGAAAATGTGGAAGCAGCCGCTTCCCATTCATCATTTGCTACCCAGACTGAATCCTTGCTGGCTGCCTCATGATCTACAGAGATTCCTACGGAAATGGAAACCTCTGATGACATCAAAAGCTCATTGTGGGTGTGAGAGGCAGCTGGGCCTTCACTGGAGTGCTTTGGAAAGGCTTTTAACATGAGAATGCTGGCAAAGCCCCTTTGATATGTCCCTGTTTCACTGACTCTGGGACCTTTTGAGAATTACTTGCAAAGTGTTTAACTCAAAGCACCACGGAACAGCAAACTTGCAGACATCTGGAAGGCTGCAGTTGTGCTCACACTTTCCACTGGGATAACCTAGCCCGGGGAAATCTGCCTTGAGGACTGATTCGCAAAGAAAATAAATTTAAGGTTTCTTTCACTCCTAAAAAATGATACCTAAACCCTTTCTTATTTTACCATGGTCTATTTGTGGTGTGTTTGCAGGGAAGCAGGTGTGTCTGCTTTATAAAATGTTAACAGAAGTGTTTTCTGATTAAGGTATCACCAAATGAAGTCCACACAAAAAAACTGACCCACAGAGATGTCACCAATCTATGACACGTCAGCTACAACTCCTGTAAACAGTGAAACAATATTTTCAGATCAGTGTTTTCTGCGGCTACCTCTCACACGAAGTTCTGCTTGTTCAAAAGAGCAGTTTTTCTGCAAAAAGACCATTTTAACTTGCCCTTTTAATAAGCCAAAATGGCCTTAAAAGATCAAAGACACAGAAAATGGCAAGGGAAAACTTGTAACAGTTGCAGACAAAATGAGGCTCATTAGCTTTCACCAAGCCATCACCAGCACGGTTTGAATGTCTAACCACAGTTTCCCCAAAGTGTTTGGAAGGAGTACAAGTCTCCTGGGGTCGAACATCAGAAGTGGTTCCACACAAAACTCAGGGCAAGGGACAAAAGGCTCAATCTAAAAATGAACTGCCTGCTACCAGGAGGCTCGGTGCCTACATGGCTCCTGTTCTGTCCTCATGTTTCAGCAAATTCTGCAGTATTGTTGTGAGCATATTTTTTCATGCAGGGAGATTAAGCAATCAACGAAGAATTATCATTGCAGTGCAGAGCTTCTGAATGACATTTCTTAGAACAATTCTCCGTGGTTGTCACTCAAGTGCCCTGTACTTTGACAAGAGATGTCTGAAACACCTTGTTGAGAAATTATTTGATATCTTTGTTAACTCAACTACATTGCATACAGCTCCTACATTTTATACAGCTCAGCATACTTATGTTACCTAGAAATGATCAAAATTATTATAGGACAGAAAAAATAGACCATATTTCCATTATTCTTCAAGACACAGTTCACAAGACCTCAAATTAGAAAACTAGAGCTATGAAGTAATTACATTTATCTTTAAATAAAGTTAAGAAAAAGAATTTTCTGCAAATAGCAAATATTTTAGGCATAATCAAAGCTATCCTTAAATCCTTGCAAAAACATAGTTTCTTTAAAGAAAATTAGCAGGTTTTGTTAATTAAGGATTTCAGAGCCAAATCCCCTTGACAGTCTTTTAAGATACCTCTCATGATGCAACTCATGATGTCAGAAAACTAACCTTATGTTTGGAATTATTTTATCTTAGAGAAAGCTGTAGTCACAAGATAAGAAAAAAACCCACATTCCTGGAAAAGAACAAAAGAACCTTACTTATATACATTTCCTTTATTTTCTTTCTGGAACCAGCAGTGGCTGATAGTAATTTTTTTCAGGACTTTTGCAGGGATCTGCAGTTATTATTTTTTACCATGGCTTTCAGATTACACTGCTTTCGTACTTTTCCTACCTGTCAAAGGGTGAGCCTCTTTAATTTGTAACCCTTTTGTAGCTTATCTCCCGACACTGAACTCACAGAAGTGCCTGTTCCTAATTTCCTCTGCAGTATCTCCCCTTTGTTTGCATCTATAAATGGTTCCAGGAGAAAACAGGGTAAATCTGCCCTGCTCTAAGTGAAAATAATCTGTTTATATGAGCAACAAGAAAGATGGAGAGACCATTTACAAGGGCCTGGAGCAACAGGACAAGGGGGAATGGCTTCAAACTGATGATGTTGAGCCAGAAATGCCACAAAAAACTTCAGGTGGCTGAGCCAGTGTTGTTGGGCATGAACACTTACACAGAGCTGTGCCTGCATCTAATCCAGCCCTGACAAAATATTTAGCAATATTCTCTGGACACTTCTGCCTTGACAGCCTAGAAAATCCAAGCCAGGAATACAAAAGATGGAGCTGAGCAAGGGAGAGTGGCTGAAGCACAAACCCCAGCATCGGCCAACAAAACAGGCCTAGAGATAGACTGCAGCCAGAGCTTCTAAGAGGAAAAGTATTCCCCTCTGTGGAAACTTTAAGAGGAATTCCAGGAAAGGGAGAAACTGGTCATAAGAGAAAAGCTGGCCCAGCTGGGCAGCTGCATGATACACACAGGGGCCTCAGGTCAGGTTAGTGGGGTTGAAATGTAGGAGGAAGCACTAATTCAGTGCTAATTAACGCTCTCCTGCACTTTGTTACCTCCCAAACATGATTATGTGGAGCAAACATACACTGTAATTGTCACTGACCCCTGAGCAAACATAAACCTCTCCCAGCTGTACAAATGGGACTCAGACAAATAAATTCACAGGTGATCCAGTTCTCTCACAGGACATGCCCAACACTGAAAAGTGACTCTAATTAGTCCTCTGTTTTTAACATCTCTCATAACATTAGGTGAGGAAATCTTCATCTTTCATTGCTGAAATGTGAGTAGCAGAGAGGAAGGTGTGGACAAGTTTACCTTGGATTAACCTGCCACTTATTAACCACCATGGGCCGTGCTCTGAGCCCATCTGGAAAAGTCCTGGGCAGCTGATGGCCACGCTTGCCATAATCATACTACTGCTGGCAATCAAACAAATTAATTTTAAAAAATTACTCACAAGTGTCTCTATGATTACAGTAATAATAACTCTTCCAAGTTAGACTCTGCATTCTGCTAAAAAAATAAATAATACTGCAACTTCCATCTGGTTTGGCACGGAAACATCTGGCAAAGTGCTGTTATTTCACAGACACTACCCCCATTACCCTTATCTGTGTCCACTTAATCTACTGCTTTTTAAATTCCATTTGCATTTCAAATAATTTTGATGTCAGTTTGACAGATATGATAGCTTGGTCATTAACTAAAAAATACAACAAGACTTGCCCCAAACCCAGTAAATTCCACTATTATCATGTGCAAAGCTGTCAGTTTGGTTTGGTACACTTATCTCTGGTGTTGGTTGAAGTCAAACACTGAATATTTAATTAACCAAAATGACTGTGGGAATGCACTTTTTTTTCATATAACAAGTAATTTTCCATGCTTTCATTGATGACATGCATTTTGTGCAGTTTTGCACTTTTAGAAATAGAAAGGCAGTAATAGGTTTTGAGAGAGACACAGAATGGTACCTGAGGTTGATTGCTAGAGACGGGCAAGACATTTTTACTGAGGTTGCATTTGGCAAAAGCACTCAAGGCACAGTTCTGACGCAAAGAGAAGCCTTCCCCTGTTCCTGCTAATTATTTTTACAAAGCTGTGGTCAGTGACCTGGTCCTCTATGTTAGATGCAGGATGAGGAGATGGAGTGCAGGAGGAGGGATTGCTTCAAAGTTTTGCCCCTCCAGAGCTCTGCGTGTCTTCAGCACTGAGAAGAAATGGATTCCTGCTGTAATCTTAAACATGAGTCTAGGGAAGCACAGAATCATGGAAGCACAGAATGGTTCAGATTGAAAAAGACCTTGAAGATCTTCCAACCCCTCTGACAAGGGCCACATTCCACTAAACCCCACCCAGCCTGTCCCTGAACGCTTCCAGGAATGGGACATCCACAATATTAAGGCAGCTGTTCATTGTTTCAACTTCCAACATCCCATAACTGGTGGCTGTGCAGAGAGGAGCATCCATGTCCCAGCCCTGCTCAGAGCCCAGAGCAAAGGGAGCCCTGCCCTCCCCACCCGCAGGGTTTGAGGAGGCTGCAGGTCAGGAGTCCCTTCCCTTTCTCTCCAAGAGACAATTCAAACATGTCCTGTGCCTCCAGGACAGCCAGGGGTGACACGGCCCCATTCCCAGAGGAAATCTGATCTCCCCCGGGATATCCAGCCAGAGGAGCCAGGCAGGACTGGCTTCCTGTCCAAATGCCTGCAGCCCAAAGCTGTGAGTGAGTGCTCAAGCTGCAACTAGTTCTTGGTGTGTGTAGTGTAAATCACAGGGCAAGGTCTACAACAATCTGTAGCACACAATTTATGCTTTCACGGGCTTTTATCTTTCTAGTTCCCTAAGGTAATGGAGCAATTGCAGATAATTATTGCAGAGATTATTATCTAGTTCATACTAGATACTCATTTGGCCAAGAAGCACAGCTAAATTTAATTCCTGTCTGGTGTCAGTTCAGTCTGAGATAAATAAAATAGTGATTCCACAATTCTTTGTGCTACTGGCAAGGTACTGAGAAAACTGATGTGGATTAAATGCCTGTGCTTAGCAGAATGATGAATATGGTTTATTTAACTTGCTCTCCAAATTAACATTAAAACTTAATGGATGTATTCACACTGAGGTTTTAGAACTAAGAGAACAAGGATGAAACTATATTTCATTTTTGACTCCTGAAGGCAGAAATAATATTATATTTATCTATGTCTTTTCTATTTCTATTTCCAGGAATTAAGATAATTTTGGACACTTTCCTCACAATATGTCTTTTTAGTTTTTTCTCAAAAAAATATTGATTTTGTGAAAGACATTTTTATCTAGAAACAAAGCCGCTCTAAAAATTGTATTACAACAGCTATTTTGATTCTATTACCAAGATGATTGATTGGTTTGGCAAGCAGAAGGCTTTTGAACTCATGAATTTACTAAATGTAAAGGATAATTGAATCTATTTTAACAGTTTTCTAATTATTTATATGATAACTATTTTGGATGACTCAGAAATGTTTACTTAGAACTCTTGAGATGTGCTTGGCTTTTCTTTTTCTGATTACAGATGTTGCATTGCAAAATAATTCCTTCCTTTCATGGGTATAAAGGCGACCCCAAATTTTCCTTTTGCATCTCAACTATGAAATGATGTTGAATTTAAAAGAGCTTTAAACACCCTTCTGTCCTTCCTTCCTTCCTTCCTTCCTTCCTTCCTAGCTTCCTCCCTTGAATTATATACTGATTCAAATTATAATTTTGATTTTAATGTTGGAGATTCCTGAAGCAACTGGGAGGCAATTCCCAATGACAGTTTTTTCAGCACTGACATGTATGTGGGAAAATGTCAATGTATTTGTACAATTCCAGTGCATGTTGGAAGCACATTACTACTTACCCATTTTATCAATGAATAAATTAAATATTTAGTAAATAGGGACATAGGTAATGACCTGGAAAAGCCACCTCGGTCTCTGCTTTCTTTAGAGCACAAGTAGCACAACACAACAGTGAGCAGGACAACACTTTGCACACGGAGTAGAACGTGGTGCTTTGCTGTCCCAGTCTACAAAACACCAAACAAAGCCTCAGTTTGAGTGGATTAAAAAGTCAACACACTCTGCTCAGATGCAGTGGTTCACTGAACCAAACATTTCCTGGCTCCCCACTCCACCGAGCGTGTCTTCCTGACGCACACAAGCGTGTGTGAGCCCACCCTCCTTCCCAATCTCATCTCTTCACCACAGTCAGCAAAATCCTACCCAAATTGTGGCTCCTTGGCACCTTGCCAGTCCCTTGGGGAATGTGTCTTGCTTGTGCAGGCTCCCTGTCATCCAGAAAAAGGAGCTCCAGCCCCAGAGGCTGCAAGTTTCAGCAAGCAATGCTCCATTTTGGGCTCTCGAAGAGATATTTTACTATACCTGTGCCTCTCAATAGCCAAATTTTCTGCAGGAGCACAGGCCTTGTTCCCCCATTGATTTATTTCTCTCTTTTTCTATGAATTTCCCTAGTCAGAGTAAGCACCTCCTCACCTCAGTATTTGAAGGGAGTAGGGTTTCTCTGGCTACAGGTTTTGCTCATTTCACATCCAAAGCTCAGTGAACAAAACCTGCAAACCACATTGGTTTCTAAGAGTTTTAATGGAGAATTTCACCACTTCCCCTTAAGCTTGGTGCTTTGCACACTCAAGGTAGTGTTCCCTTTCTACTTATGTCCATGCACTGAGACATTGCCTTTAAAACCTATGCAACCTATAGACAATCTCCATAATCATATGTATATAATATGAACTGTAAAAACATTCCATTAATAACATCCCCCATTATGACAAGAGAGAGTTTTAAAGTGGCTGAAGTGTTTAAAAAAATATCTTGTCTCTAAGCTCCTTTTATTGTCACTGGCCAAAGCCAGATTTTTGTGTCCTTTAAGATATAATCCTGTATTACCTCTGCTTTTGAAGAAGCTTTTCTCTCTCCACTGACTGCACCCTCCCTTTACTACTGAAATATTGAAAGGGGGGTTATTTCTTTCCATTTTAGAATAGAAATAAACTGTGAATCTTCTAAATGCCTCACATCTGGTTTTTGGAAAAAGACGTGTTCTAGTGACAGGTTATGAGCATTGGAGCTGATCCAAAGGAACAAGGATGTCTCTCTCCTATTCTGCCACTTTGAATTTCAAAATTATGCATGATCAGCATCCCAAAATCAGAGTGCATCAGGGAAGAAAAGGCTCAAGGGGAGTGCCCAAATGCAGTGTGAAAGCAACAGCATGATGCTGCCTAGTACCACTATACCACTATCAGTTGTAGAGTCAGATTAATGATGAAGATTTGGGGTTATGGGGGAAGTAAATCTGTATTTTCCAAGGTTCACTTAGACATTTTTAAATGCAAAATGCAGAGAGTTTTCATGTTTCACTCACTTCTATCTTTAACCTGACCTGATACTTTTTTCCAAGCAGACTTGTTTCCAAAAGCACCTGAGGTAATCTGGGCAAGTGCAAAAAGCTCCAGTCCCTCAGCACGCGTTAATTCAAAGAGCAGATGAAAAGCCTGACACACGATTTCTGCTGAAGAGCTCCAAAGATTTAGGGGACTCCCAGCTGGGTGGTGACAATACAGCCCAGATTAGTCCAGCGAACATATGACCTACTTATTTCAGCTCTGAAGTGGGAAAATGCTAAACCTTTACCAGCTGCAATGGTAATTTATTGGCTTGTTAATATCTGAGTTCCTGAAGTGCCCAGTGCCTGTGTGGGTGTGTCCATACGTGCCTAATTTGATACATCTCTCTCTAGAAGTACATATACACATACACATACAGGAAAAATATCCTGTGTATATATACACACATAAATCTGTTTAATATTTTAGTTTAAAAAAACCCCTTTTTCTAGTCCTAGTTGACACCACTGATACAGAACAGTCTAGCACAGATTGTATTACACTGTATATAGGACAACGTTTTGTAACTACTAGACCTGCTCTGGTTAAAATTTAGAGCCAGAAACAACCACCGGTTTTATTTTACACAGATTTGCTTTTGATTTTAGGGAGCTTTTTGGGACAGGAATGGTGTCATCTTCTATGTTTGATTTCCATATAAACATCCCTGAGCACAAGGCCAGATTTGAAACAAATGCAGGGCTTCAGCATTCCATGGACAGCAGGACTTTGTAGCTGAGCTTTGCACACAGCCAAGCAGTGGTACAAAGACTGAGCATTCCCTCTCCTTATAGGACCAGAACCCTAGTTTAAAAAGACCAAAGCTTGATAAATAAGCAGGTGAACAGCTCTTCTTTCTTCCCATGCAAGTGAAACCCAACATCTTATTCCACAAGGAACAGGCAAAGGACAAGCACACAGTTTTTGATTTCCATGGCCTACCCAAAGAGTACTAAGTCATTTGTCACTACACCTCATCAACTTGCAGCTGCCAAGTGGCACTGAGTTTGGGAGTAGAGGCTGTAATTTCAATTTAAATAATTGCTGTTAGTGTGAAGGCTTTTTTTTTTTTTTCCCCTTTTTTCTCTTTTCCAGCCAAGGAGGATCACTCTCCTCAACTTCATCTGTTGAGGGCTTGCTCATCACGAAAATAAGATGGAAACAATGTAGAATATAATGCAGCCACAAGGGGTTCCAGATGCCTTCCTCCATCAGTTCAAAGCGTTTTAAGTGTGTTTTCTCAGATGCTGTGTAGAGATAAATCAGTGTATTGAACTATGCTGATAATTGCTTATTGAGTGGTACTACTTCTTTTAAATGCAACAATAACACGAATTTGTAAGATATTCATTCATGCAGCAAGGTGCATGAGCAACTGCTCATCCTTCTGCATCATAAAGCACAAAAGTTGGAAAAAAGCATTTATTTGGGGGTGTTCATGTTCACAGCACACTCCGTGCCAAAATGCTTCAGTTTTTCTTACAGAAAAGCTCTTGAAGAAGGCTGGACATTGCTAAGAGGACATTTAAGGGAAGTGCAAGTGATCAGAGTTTATCCCTTTTGTTGATGCTTTTTTCAATGACTTAAAGACAGAAAGGCATTGAAACCAACATGGATCTTTCACACAATCTACTTTGGAACACATTTAAAAAATTTTTCTTACTCCCAATGTATAAATAGTTACACTTTTCTATTTGACTTATGGGCTATACAAAGCACTTAAACCGTTTGGTTTTTCTAGTTGAGACCTAAATTCCAGTTTTAATCACCCAGAGCTGAAAACATAATGCTTCACACAAACATCTGGTGACAGTGATGGGAAAGAAACGAGGAGGAAATGAAAAAGCACATGAGACAGAGTTAACGGAAAACCTCCTGAATCACATTTCTTCTAAAATTTAATTTTGCTTTGCGCTGAAAGAACCCAAGAGGTATTCTCGAACTGTAAACAACTGTGATTCCAATGCAGCAAAGATGTCCTGAATTTGCTGGGTGTTTTCACCAGACAGTCACATGGACAGGGCAGTTTTCAGCATTCTTACAGCCCTGTTGTGAAATTCCTGCCACACTTCACACGTGAGCATCACATTTACCTTGTTCACTCCAGTGGGAATGTGTGAGCTTCTTTTCCAGTATAACACCCTCAGGAGTCCCCAGTGGAAGGAAAACATTGCATTCGGTTGTTTAGGTTTTGTTGATTAAGGCAAATCATAGTCTGTCCCTTAAGATGATACAAAAATTCTAGCTATAACACACATTTACAGCTTTTTTTGGGCAGTAGGTGAATTCCTTGCAGTGAATTTGTTCTCGGGGGTATCAAATTCTCCTTTTTTACTCTAAACTGCCACCAGCACACTGAAAAACAACAGATGATTACATTTTGGCAGCAAATCAGAGAATAAGGACCAATATGTGCTTTTTAGCCTCCAAGGAGTGTTCATGGGATTGAAACCTGAAACTCTCCGCATTTCGGAATAATGTTGCAGCGAACAAAAAGTATTGCTTTAAAGCAGTGACAAATAGTCAGAGACAAAAATGACTAACAGGATATTAACCCCAAAAAAGTCAGAGTGAACATCAGCAATTTTGTTATCAGCAATTTTAATTATTAGCTCTATTTTTAGAAAAACTTAGAGGCCCTAAATCAGACTTTAGAGTTTTGCTGGTTATTATACTGAGAAGATTCAGCATGGTGTAGTGACAGAGGATAGGAGAAGCAGTAGATTGCCCCTCTTTTATAAATGGGAATTGATCCACAAGGAGACCAAGATGTACAACTCTGGTCATGTGAGACGGTGTCACAAAACTGATTGCCCAGAAAAATTGAGGATCCCCTATCCCTGGAAGTGTCCAAGGCCAAGCTGGAGCAACCTGGGATAGTGGAAGTTGTCCCTGCCCATGGCACGGGTGGCACTGGATGATCTTTACAGTTCCTTCCAACTCAAAATCACCATCCACCACTGTAGATAAATTAATGTCAATTTATGGCTTGGTATTCACAAAGGACATACTTAGCAAAAGACATTTTTCTCTACTGCATATTTCTTCCCTATAAACAGTCAAACTTCTACTGTCTGTTTGGTTTATCTAAAGCTACTTTTAAAATATTTTTCCTCCTACTTATGAAAAAAAAATGATGCTATTTTTTGGCAGAACTTTTGCTGGTAAGATACATGCTCACATCATCATGAAATATATGACCGGTAAATTATGTGCTAGTGGAAGAAAATATGGTGCTGAAGTATAAAATTTAACTGTTGAGTGTTGCAAGATGGAAACAGTATCAGATCATGATAATGTTTTAAATTAAAGAGTTTAGAATCACTGATTAGACTTTTACTGTTACATTGACAGAAGGGTCACACTTCCCTTTTTAATACTTTGTTAACCGCCTGCTTGTCAATAGGAAATCACAGAAAAAAAATCAGGAAATGTTTGTTTATAAGAGATTGACAGCATTTCTATTGCTAAATATCAAAATTTCACTGATAAAGTGCATTCCTAAACTGGTACAACAGTATCCTACTGTCAACTAAAACACACACCAGGGGAAGCAGAATATCAACCAACAAAGAGAAAGGAAACACCCCAAACACAGCTTTTTCTCTTTCTCTAGGACACTGTTACCCACTTTCAGAGCCACTGTACATCACCAGAAACACACATTTTGTTATGCTGACTTCCACAGCCTGTCACTCCTTCTAGTCTGTTCATGCAAAGCTGCCAGAAATTTAACAAAACATGTATTCATTTGAACTCTGTGTTCCTCCAGCCTTTGCTGGACAAAAAACCACAGCCAATACTACATGTTCCAGCTGCAGGGATTTTTATTCTCCAAATATATGGGAGGATGACTACAGGGTTAGCACAGACTGAGCAAAGGGGATTGCAGATTCTCCACGTTTAATAAAACAAGACAGCACTGATAAATTATAGCAGCTCTGAATTGTAAGCACAACACATTGAAAGGTGAGGCTGTCCAAAAGTACCAGCCACTTCCCACATCCTCTCCTCTCCTTGGCAAAGACAAAGTTATTTCCAACAGATTCAGACCTTTCTGTGCATCCTGGTTTCCTTCACACATTGCTGGGCCTCAGGTCACAACAGCCCTTCAGCACATCCTGAATATTAGTCAAAAATATTAATCATTAGTTCATAAGCCCACCAGTGCAAAATATCTGCTTAAACTTATGCATGTCTCATTTATTAAAGAAATAAAGGCAGACTTGGGAATATATGTAGGTGCTTTCTGGGGTAAAGGCCTGAGACTGTCACCTCAGGGAGCTGAAGAGTTTTCCTTCTTCCATTCAAGTTAAATGAATGATGAGAAAAAGGAATTCAGACAAAAAGGACTTCAAGGTACAGCACAGGAGCTCTCTGAAAGATTTGGCTTATTTGGCAAGCAATGAAATTAATGTGATGCACAAGGTGTCACTGCACCATAGTGGTGTCTGCAGAAAAATATGTAAGACCCGTGAAGTTCCAGTAGCTATTTAGGGTTTTTTGCATTTTTTGTTACACATTTTGCTTCTACACAATAACATTTGCACGAGGTTTTTATTGCACCTCCAGTTTATTGCACATCATTACTTTTAACACACTTATTCCTTGGAGAGGCCTGGGACTTTGTGGGCAGTGCAGCTACTCCTCCCTGCCTAGAACACCCTCTCTGGCAGAGTGGCTGGCAAATAATCCCTCCTTAAATGAGAAAGATGACAAATCGAAGGAGAGCCACAAGAGCAAGAGGCAGATGCAAGTTGTCAATGTGCACTAAAAGAGCTGGGATAGCTCTAGGTGATTCTTGTACTTCCTAAGCTAATGGATAAGCAGCTGACTGGAAAGAACTGGGCATAATGAGCGGAACAAACTACCACAGTTTCCAAATCTCCTGCTGCCGGGCTGCCAGCAGTAGCACTGCTTTCTTCAGTTCAGAAAGACCTGGGAGCTGCACTTTCCCTCCCACCTCTGTCCTCCTGTTCCTCCAGGAACAGCACCAAGGACACATTCAAAAGCCAGGATGGAGACTCCCTGGGTTTGGTGACTCACAATGATCCCCGAATATCACGACAGCTTCTGTGCAAGCATTTAGCACAGGGACAATATCAGACTGTTTCAAGGACACTTAAGTGTAACTCAGGCTCTCTGTGCCCTTCCTATTAAAAATGGGATAAGCTGGCCACTGCCAAGTTGTGAATCTAACTGCCCTCAGTCAAAAATGAGCCACCTTTTCCCTACCTTACTTTCCTCTTGTCTTGTGATCTAGCAAACTTTACAGCTGAGCCATGACAGGCAGGAACAAGAACAAGTTCTCCAAGTTATGCTCCAGGGATAACTGCTGAAAGTTTATCCTTCTCAGCCTGATTCAGACTATTCTGACACAACAGCTTATACCCCAAAGACACCTGGTTGCAATGTGAGAACATATTCAGCAATATAAAGCAAAACAGAAAAAAAAAAGAACTCTCCAGAGCCTAAGAAGAAAATCCTACTTGCACACTGCAAACCAGTGAAGTTCCAAAGATAGGAAAAGATTTTAATGAACTTTGAACATCTGACTCCTTCCAACATTATGGAAACAAAGTTGTCATTCCCTCTACAGTCCCTATCACAGCCAAGTCTATCCAGCACTGGAAAAAAATCCGTAGAATGGTACAAAATGAAAGCAATTATATTTCCAGTTGTCACAATATTTTCTCAACATTTTCTTCCTGACAAGCAAAAGAGATTTCTCTCGTACAGGAACTGCTTCCAAAAAGGCAGAGAAGCCAATGCTAATAATTCAAATCATAGTAAATTTAATGCTAAAAGTAGTTCCCACACCCTTAAAGTGGTCAGGTTTTTTGGCAGTTTTTTTGTTTCTGTTTTGTTTTGTTTTTTAAGCTAATTAGAATGTGGTATAGGTGATTATATCCCAAATAATGATTGGAACATCATCTCCTTGAACTTACAGCTGTGTGTTGCTTAACACTGCTGAGCACTGATGACAAGGTCTGATCACACAATTTTCAGTAACTCCAACTTCTCAGCAATTCTGGTGAAACGTTTTCTGACTCAGATAATTCTGATTTTTATCACAATGCGAGACTTAAAAAATGAAACCCCTACAAGACAAGAACCCAGAAGGACTCTCCAAACAGGGAGAGGATCTACAATACACGGGTATTTACAGAACATTAAAGAACTGAGGATAAATTGCTGTCAGTGTGGCTCTCTGCAGGAAACCAAACAAGTTTCATCGCTGCTGGTGATGCACCATTTGTCACTGTCCCCTTCAGCCATGCCTGCTGATCCCACTGCCTTCCACAGCCAGGAATCCAGACTGCTTCCCACAGGTGCCTCATGCACCAGCACAGTTTTGGATGGATGTTCCAGTCACACAGTCCTGTGGGGAGTCCTGTGGGGATGTTCCAGTCACACAGTCCTGCTCACAAGCAACACAGAAACCACAGCCTGCCCCCGGTTTAAATAAATTACTCCTAACAACATTTAAACGCTTGCAGGGAATGTGATTCCTTCAGGGAATTGCTTGAAAGGACAGCAGTGGGTAATGAGAGCACGAGAACCACAGATTACACATGTATGGCATTACATGTTTCCTATATACCTGTGAGAGGAAGATCTCTGAGCACACAGTTTAAACCTGGCACAACAGAACCAAAAAAAAAAAAAAAAATCAAGGACAATGGGAAACAGTGCATATTTTTATAAAAGCACTATTCCTTTCTGGTTGTTCCCATGTAGTGTGCTTCAAATATGTCCTGGTCAGGAGTATTTCACCAATGAGATAAAAATTGTGATATACAGTAACTCCACCACTTTCCTGGGCAGCCTGCAAGAATTTGGATGATGTTAACACCAAACAAGAACTGAACAAATAGCAGAGAATGACAACTCATTATTCCAGGCAATAGGGTTAATTTATTATGCTTCCCTGAGTTGTGAACAGCTGAAGAAAGCTGAACAAGGAGGAACAGGAATAACATGCTGTGCAATACAGCATTAACTGCTTCAGCCTGTTCCAGTCAACCAGAATTTTAAACTATGTTTTATGCTTCCCTAAGCTGCCAAATCTTTCTCATCCCTGAGTACAAAGGCATATTGAATTTCCAGTACACACCTGTAGAAGTCTAGAAACCCACAACTCTATCTAAGATTTCATCTCTACCACAAAAATACATCCATCTTTATAAACAGACTGAAAAACAAAACAAAACAAAAAAGGAGGGCACTCCCCTGATGTGCAGCCTCAAATATATTGAAACAACAGCCAGGAAAATGAGTATTACACCTTTGTTTTGCAGGTCTGTCTTCCAGGTACTTTTGTGTCCTAACTGATTTTTTCCAGTTATTTCCAGCAAATAAATGAATCAATTACTGCCAGTGACCATAGCTTGACATGCAGAAAATGTAATCTTTTCACCCCTAGGATTTAATCCTAATGATGAATGTAACATATTTGAATCTCTGTATGTTTTTCAACGCATGGAGCTTCCCTGGAATAACATAAAAAGCAAGAAGATATATGTGCCATTGCATAACTCTTCCATATACCAAACTTTCATCAATAATAAGGACAGCTTTCAGTGAAGAAATACAGACATGTAAAGTGAAAGTCTATTTTTTTTCTGCACAGTAATTAGTAGTATTGTATAACTTTTCAGTGACGTAAATTTAAAAACTAGGAAAACGAAATACAGGTGCAGAATCAATCTGGAATAGGAGAGAACATAAATGTAAATAGTTCTCCCCTAACTGCAGATGAATTCTAGCCATGCAATTGTGTCCAGAAATCACACAATCTGCTGTTATGACTCTTCTAAATAGTTTTTTTTTAAGAAAAACTCAGAAAGCAGCTCTCAAAATATCTTAAGTCCTTAAAAACTGTTTAAAATTGATAGACGTCAGTGGAGAAAAGGGAAAGACAAGTCATAAGTGAGGTACTTCAATATTCTCAAGGTTTTTTGTCAGCAAAGCATTTTGTACTTTAGTTGGTGGAAAAGCCAGGCAGAGCTGGTAAGCGTTGTCTGCTCAAGTGGCTGTTGTTATTATGGAGCTTACCCAGGGAGCTGTGGCCCACACCATGGAATTCCAGCCTAGCTGGGATTTGCTGCTTGCTCTGGATGCTCCTGTTGGTTTAAGCTGCCTCCTGCTTGGTCCCTCTGTGTCCCCCTCTCTGGAGGGGTCCGTCACACCTCGTCTTGCACTCCAGATGTTGGGCAGCCATCCAGGCTCCTTTGCAGCAGGAGAAAGGGAGCAGCATCTCCAGAGGTGACTCATTTCCCACAGCAGACATTTCTCTTCTGATGGGATGGGCTGACCTGTCATTGGCACATTATTCCCGCTCGGATGCTGAAGGGCCTGGAGCATCCCCGTGCCCAGGAAAGGCTGAGGGAGCTGGGGCTGCTCAGCCTCCAGAGGAGCCCCAGCTGAGAGGGGCCCTCAGCCCTGGCTGTCCCTGGCTGCAGGGAGGGCTCAGGGCAGGGCCCAGGCTCTGCTCCAGAGGCCCAGCAATGACACCAGAGCAACGGGCAGGGACTGAGCCCAGCAATTCCCCCTGTACAGGAGGCAGAACTGCTGCCCTGGGCAGTGCCCAGCCCTGAGCAGAGACCAGAGAGGCTGTGGAGTCTCCTCCCTGGGGATATTCCTGAACATCTGGACACAATCCTGTGCCCTGTGCTCTGAGATGGCCCTGCCTGGGCAGATCCCCCACTGTGGTCCCTTCCATCCCGACCCATTCTGGGATTCTGTGATTAGTAAATTTCTTTGTCTTCATTATGTTGATATTGATGTGTAATATTTTACAGAAATAATTTTTGGGTGTTTTTTGTACCTTTACCAAAAGCCCAGTGCAATCAGGACTGCTGGAAAAGGTTGCTCTCTAAGACACATTTCAGAGGTGGTATTAACATGTGAATTCCTAATTTCATTAGAGAGAGCTCCTTTGGCTTCCCACATTTCTCTTCATGTCTAATCCAAGGGACCTTTTAAATAGAAAATGGAAGCTTTTGTTCTTCTTGCAGCTCTCAATGCTTTCAAAAGTCAACCACCTACTGCGGGACATTTGCTTTGATTTAGTAGCTTAAATTTACTCCACCTGCTTATTTTTCTTTTTTTTTTACAAAGCAATAAAGCCCAAAAATTCATGCAAGTTGTCTAGAAACCCCCCTAGGGAAGATATTTCTGAAACTCTTCCTTTCCTTCTCTTGCATTTTTCTTGATTCCCATTAAGGGAATTATATAATTGTTTACATTATGATCATTGTGGTGAAGCCATTCTTATGGTCACCAGAAGAACAGATCTTTTTTGATATAAATAATATAAAACCAAAATAATAAGTATTTTTAAAAAATCTAAAATTTATGGCACTGCATGTATAAATGCAAATTCTACTATTTCCAGAACTATTGCTATATCACAAACCCACCAAGCACCCCATGTGTTTTCATTTTGATGAAAAATTATTTTGAGATTTGTGGATTCTGCCAATTCTCTTCTGTCAAGGAGCAGGGTTGTTCTACTCCTTCTTTCATCCTCCTGGTTGCTGTATAACCTCTGCCCTCACATATTTTGGTTTGTCTTTCTCTTCACTGACAAGTCCAAAGAATTTCTAAGGTCTACTGGACATGAACTTTGCAAGTTGAAAGAATTTTTACTTCTACCACCATACCACAAGGAAAGTCTTCATGACTTATTTTGGATTGAAACATGCTAAAAAAGTAAATTGAATCTTAAGAAAGGTATTTGCAGAACCTTTGTTCTGCAAGATTTTTTTTTTTTAATTAAATTTAATAGGTAAATTTCGGTATGCCAGAAGAGTGAAAGGAACAAATGATGAAGTTACAGAATAATTTTCCTTAATACCAGGAGCTTCTAGCCATTACTTAAAAACCTCTCTGCTTTTTGAAGAAGTCACTTGCTAATACATATATGTCCTTTTATGGCTGAATCCTTTTCATGACCTTTGCTATGATTTCAGACTTCATTCTGTTTGCCTTCCAAAAGAAAAGAAAGCATGTTTTCAAAGGAAGCATAATCACTAATAGAAATAGGTTTCCATGTTTTTCTGGGAAATAGTTGTCTTTCCTTCACAACACGATTTTATTTTTCTTTCCTTTTCTCAAAATCCTTGAAGACATAAAGTGCTTATGACCCATTTTACAGCTAAAGCATTTTTCCTTGCTCTGTTAGTAAGCTAAATGACATTAGGCCATGAGTAAATTAGACGGGAATTGAACTGGGAGAGCTGTTTTTCCTACAGTATAAAAGCGATTCTGTGTCTGTTGCGTGTGTTTAAACCTATGTGGGACAGGATTTTTCTTCTCTGAACTTCCAAACCAGCGGCTTGTTTCAAGAGAGATCACTCAGCAATGCAGCTACAAGACTGAATGAAAAATCCAGTCTCATTTCTGAAGAGTAACAGGTCTGTTTAGACTAAAAATGCCAATGAGCAAGAAAATGCCCATATGATGCAGGAAGGATTGAAAGTAGAACAGTTCCTAGTGAGGCATCCGTGTAAGCACACATATACAAAGCTGAGAGAATCTCTGCAACTGATTTGTAATTTGATTTTTAAATTCCAACACCACTAGAATACCTTGGAAAAGAAGCTCTGAGGATAAAAATGCTGTGGAACCCGTGCAAAACTTGCTGAGGCAGAAGCAGAGCCAGATGCTGTTAGAGAGCTGGGGATTTTGCCTCCCTTATCTCGAGATGCAAGGCTGCATTGTACAGGGCTAACACATGCAAGCAAAACCTTAGAAGAGTGAAAAAGCTCACACCTCCAGCCCTGGAGCTGGGCTGGGTGCCACAGATCTATTAATAGAGCTCTCAAAGCCCAGGAAGGGTCTCTGCACTGTCTAAGGCGCTGCTCTCAGAGTTGACAAGGTCAGCTAAAATTCCCGTGTGAATTCAGCGACTGCAACCGCAAGGGCCAAATTCCTCCAGGCACATCTGAGGTACCCTGGCATGAGAAAGTGATAAAAGAGCCACAAAACTCATCTTATCTCCTTCAAACCTGAAAACAACCTTTGAAAGCCTTTTTTTTTTTTCCACGTTGTTATGTTCCCTTTCATTTGACCCTCAGCCAAATCACTCCATAATCTCCACAGCTCATATGAGGGGTAAGTGGATTTACGTCACTGCTTTCCCCCGAGGAAACCAGATCCCAGCAGGCTGCTCACACGCTTTCTAGAGCTGATGATCAGGTCACACACAACAAAAAACACCTTCAGATTTTATTCAAATTTCCCCTTTTCCTCCTTTAAAGTCTCTGCTGAGTGTACAGTGTTTTCTTTCAGTAATAATGAACATCTGTGACAGTGGAGGAGCCAAAATAAACCCAGTCAAGGAAATTCTATGTAGTTACGCTAAACAAGTTTTATTCACAGGTTTAAGTTTCGCACTAAAAGGGGTACAATGTCTTCCCACCCTGACTTTATGTGTTATTATACACATTACTGAAAGTAATGTATACTATACCAAAGGATTGCCGTGTCCTTAAGATGATTTTTATGCCGTGTTCTCCTGGAATAAAAAGCAGTTGTGCAGCTTTCAAGTCATAACAAGGGGCTCAATGGTTATTGTGTGAAATGTTTTCCTTTATCACCATGATGAAAACCAGCCCGTGCTGGGAGGGAACCCACTCTAAGCAATTCAGGCATCAACCATTATCTGGGGCAAGTGTTGACCTGGCCTCAGACAAAATCCTTGTTGTTCCCTTTGTTGTTCCCCTCAGTCTCCCTCCCTATGTTTAGTGAGGATATGCAAATTGTACATGAAAAGAAAAATCACAGGTAGTTCACTCCTTTTCCAGCTTCAACAGCTGGAGCTGGCAACAAGTCCTCATGAAGTGATGTCGTGCTTAAGCCTTTTTTATCTTGCCGCTTTTGCAATGTAATGTGGATTTAAGAAGGGATCAGTGGTTTGTACAGCTCTGTAATTCCCTCAGAAGTACCAATATGCTTTCCTTTTTTAATGCTTTTAAATGCTTCAGTTCTTTCCGTCCATGACGACCACTCTAGATTTTTAATACAACCCCAAAAACTTATTTTTCATGTACTCTGTTGCAATATCCAAGCAAAAGTGTCCCAGATATTTCTGTGGACATTTTAAGAGTCAATGCAGTGTCTAAACAAACCATTTTTTATTATTCCTATTTATTGCCAATAAATTGACTTGAGACTTATAAAAATAATAAAACAAACAAAAAGACAAAGGAGCGAAGGTGTCTCCTACAGTTTCACCTTCCTAATTGCTTTTCAGAAGCAATGAAAACCATAAAAATCCCTTAAATGCTTAGAAATCTCACCCCCTGATAAATGTAACCTTTCCATGCACTGTCTCACGAGCACTTTCTTCTTGCTTTGCCCTCCGTCTTTGCCAATATTTTGCTCACCAAGGAAGTCTGTTAACAAATGTGATTCAAACAAGATGGTTTTTTGTGTGTTTTTCTTCCTTATGTTTAAAGAGCTCTTATTTTTATCCAGGATTCAATATATCCACAGAAACTTCTTGCCCCTGATGTGAGGTCTTTAGGAGTTGGTAATGAGAGACCAACCAGATCAAAGCAAAGAAGTCCATTTATGAAAAAAAATTTGGGGTTTTATTTAACTGAAGGCCAATCCACAAAAAGCAAGAACTGTTTTTTACAGATCTCAGAGGAAAAGACAGAAAAGCCTTTTTTATTGTTAAATGGTATAGGAAGCGTTGCTTCAAATTGCTCTCAAATACTGTGGGAGCACTGGCACAAAATAATTATTTTATAATGTATACTAGTGAATTTAGGTGCTAATCTACAATAATGCTTAGAGATTGCTCAGAAGAACTTATGGGAAGAGATAGGAAAAGACAACTTCTGCCCTAGAGAGCCTAGAATACATATTGAAAAGAGAAATTAGGAAACTTGACTTATGGATAATCTAGAATGAGCATTCCACATTACTCAACTTCCAACAGTTACCCTGCCATTAATATATACTTGGGGTGCTTTGGTCTATACAAAAGACATAAAGAAGTGACTCCCAAAGAGTGTTTTATTTATTTGTTTGGGGGTTTTTTTTTAGTATTTCTTTCTCCATTTAAAGAAAAAAAAAATTCTTATTTAAGATGAACTGAGAAAGCTCCCCTAGCACAAAGCCAGCAGTGACTGCTCACTGAAATTAATAAAGCTGTGGTTACACGAGACTGAAACAAAGCTGAGTCCTCTGACTCTGCTTCAGCACTGGTTGGTTTTCAAACGAACAAATTAAAAGGTATCATTCTACCCTGTGCTTGCAGGAAGACTTGTGTGGATTATGCAAACCATAAAATCCACATGTTCCAGAATATCAGCCAACGGGCCCTAAGTGGAGGGAGACAACATCCCCCTTTGAAGAAAGAAGAAAATGAGGACTTTCTTCACCTTTAAAACCTCTTAAAATGAATACTGAGATTAGGAAGAGAAAAAAAAGCATCCTTCCCACCCCGGAGCTGGCTACTGATGGATGATTAGGTGCAAGGAAGAGCTGCATCATTATCCATAACAAACAAAACCCTGCTTTTTAAAATTGTCTTTCAGATCATATCCACAAAAGTAAAGATCTTTGTAATATGAAAGAAAAAGTGTCATATGAATTCCAGGGATTTGCAATGAAACAGCAGAAATAAATTTAACCCTCCCATCTTAAATTTTACCTTTCATGTATGAAGTGATTGATTAAACTAAAATAGTAAATTTTTATGGTTAGCTCAGTTCATCATTAAAAGAAAACATAATTAAAACCAGGCTGACTCCTCATTTAGTTGCTATCCAGAAAAGGATTTAACATTAGGAAGATACTACACTCATTGCTTATCAAGGCTTTTGTCCTAAACCCCAACCCAATAAAAACAAACAAAACCATTTGATATTCATCTTAATTTTGCCAAGCTAGAGTCTATTGGCAAATGGAATAATCTCCTACAGGAATGTGTAGAAGTTCCATATATTTGACATGTGGCTTCCTTGAATGTCATGTTTTCTAGACCTCCAGTATTGAAATAAACAGATTTAACCTTTTCTGCACAAGAGATAACTATATTACTTTGTGGGGACTCCAGCAAATTTCAGGGAAAGGGGGCAAGTTTCCCAACACATCCACGAGGTTCTCATAGCATTCCAGCAGGATGTACAGGCTGTAAATGCTAATATTTCACAGTGGAACAGGACATGATGCAATTTCAGGGGACTGGAAGTGAAATAGGTTTCATGAAGTATGCCAAATGCCACCTGGGGTGCATCCCTGGGGTTCATGGAATTCTGTGGTTTTCCTTGCAGTTTGCTTTTAAATAAGACTAAATGAGAACCATGGCTCCTCTAAGGAAATTTGGCATTACAAGATATATAATCAAAGTTATATTATGTTCTTTAAACTCTCTGCAAGAGGGTAGGCTTTTAATTTTTGATAATGGGCTCGATATTTATTAGCATGCACTGGGTATTTTTCTTGGGCCTGCCTCTGCAGTTCTGAAATAGCCATGAGTATGGAGAGTTATCAGGAGAATAGAGAAGAGTTTGAATAATGGTGCTTCAAATATGCTAAAGACATTGCAAGACCCCACACACTCACCCAAGACCAGGATGACCCTGTGGTTACAGAACTAGTTTGGAGATCTTGGAATTTTTTCATTAACTTCTTGTGCAGATGGGAAGAAACCATTGATGCTCTGGGCCTTTACTGCCACCAGGAGTAATATTTCCTTCTCCTGTTCAACCTGTCCCATGTTGATTATCCACATGCTTCCAAATAAAATAGCCTAAAAATATTAAGATCCCTTGGTAGCCAGTGCTCTTTGGAGCTACAGAAATATCCCTATGCTGGACTGGCAAAGGCAAAGTAAGACAAACTTTCAGGCAGATTTTCAGGGGGAGGAACTAACACAGACAGGAACCAATCTTCAGGTCAAATCTTCATCTTTGCAGTACAAAGCTGGTAATAAAAAAAATAATATTCCTTGGATGAATATTAACGGCATTTATGCAGCAACCCAGGAGCAGCAATCCACTCCTGGGGGTCTAGAGCCACAGAAAGACAAAGCAGATCTGAACTAGGGTTAAATGACAGGACAAGCTCTAAAAGATTGGTTTTCATTTTCATATGCTGTTGAGTTCCCTGCTGCTGAATGGCAATAACAGTTGAAGTGATGAAATATTACAGGAAAAGCCACTCTTTCAGCATGTCTGGCCTGAGCAATACCCAAAAGGACCAAAAGAGTCAGCATTTCTTCTTTTTCCAGGTGAGTGACTCTGCAAATCCAACACATGAGATGCGTGCAAGCATCAGGGTCCAAGTTCTGAGAAGCACTAAGCACACACAAATCTCCCCCAAGCTAATGGGAGTTACAGGTGCTCCCAGCAATGGCAACACCAAGGGTCTCAGCAAGGATTGGAGGCTCAGGACCTTGTACAGGTCAGGCTGAATCTCTAAATTCTTCACAACAATCTTGTTGCTAAGTTAAACTCAAACTTTTCCTGTGCTTTTGTCCCCTCCGTTAGGAACTTTTGCTCCCTAGCAACACAACTGGTGATTCAGGGAGCAAATTATCCCCTTTTCCACATTTCAGTGCTCTGGAAAGCACTGCAAGCTCAGCACTGAGCTTTGCCACAACACCTTCTGAAGTCTGTGGAAACACTGCCACTGACTTCCAGAGGGTCAGATGAAGTCATGTGGGTTGGCAGATTTTTATGGTCTAGATCCTGTGCTGCTGAAAATTCACATGCTCTGTACATCCACAAGTTCAGCAGAATCTGCCAGCCAAGAGCACCATTTTCATTGCCTCCACACACTACATTGCCTCCCTTGGCTGTTAATCATAAATGATTTCCAGAAAAAGTACCTTTGCCTTGAGCTTCTATATCTCTGTGAGCAGTAAAGAGCTCTGCCTTCCCTCTTTCTGATCCTTTATCCCTGAGAGTTACACAGACTTCAACCCCTGCAAGTGTTTTATTCTCCTAATTAAAAGAAGGGTTTCATTGGTAACTCAGGTAGACCCTTCTGCTTCAGATAGAAGAAAAACCAAAGTGAAATGTGCATTATTATTGCCAGTTTGAATTTTCCAAATTACTCCATGATGGTGCAATAGAATTGGAAGTTACACTCACTGAGGCAACCAGACAACAGCTTGATGATGTGTGGCCTCTCCTACACACCTGATAATGCATTCTCTGCCCACAATATTTTGGCTTTTTCTTTGGAGCAAATGAACCTCAAAAAAATTCATCAATACAGATCAGATTGTGCAAACTTCCATAACCTGAAGGATGTGATTTTGTGTGTTTTATTTGATTGTTTTTACTGCATGGCTGAACAGTCTTGGTGAAGGATTTGGCCTAGGAGGAGAATAATGTTTTTCATAATTTCCCAGTGTTTGCTCATTTCTAATGTGTTAGCACAGGAAGGACAGCAGTACTGCACGAAATATAACCTTGGCAGCATTTTCAGCACATCCCAACTCATTAGGATTTTCTCAAGCACAGCAAATACTTATATTGAATAAAAATTAATGGTGCATGATATTCAAATAATCTGATCATGCTATGTTGACTTGAAGTTTTTATCTCCACTTTTCCACTTTGTTGTGATTCAAGTTTTATCACAAAAGGCCTGAGATTTCTCTGTGCTTTGTAAAACACTGTGTCCAGGGAGGAACAGGATACGTTGTTTTCATTATTCATAGGAGCATTTCTTTCTATTGTGACAGATTGAGAAGAGGATATGTAAATAAAATATAAATATCTAAATATAAACTAGTGATGCAGAATGTGGGGAAGAGCCCAGGCCTTAAAGTAAAGCAGTGAAAAGGAACATGCACAAATTGAATTTCATAGTCTTTAGAAAATATTCTGAAGAGCAGCTACTGGGGTTTTTTTTCATGGCTATGAAGGAAATTTTAATTCAAATTTATTAACTCTCCTGGGATAAGAAGACAATTAAAACAAGGGTCATCCTAACTGCACCCAATGCTTTTAATTAACCAAGGTAAGTGAAAACGTGCATATTAAGTTGTATTCTGTACTTTTAGTGCTGTGAAATTCAAGTATCCACAAAAACAGAAGGAAAGTTTGTGTATCACTTCAATTTTAAGGATTTAATAGAATTTAGGAACATAACTGAAAAAAATTGGCAATCTGGGTCAAAAATCCCATTAATCACAAGGAGGTTTAAAACAGATCTCACCATCAAAATAATACTGGTCATTCAAATGTCAGAATTGATGTTGGTACATAAGCCAAGCTTAGAAGTCAAGATTAGAAACATTTTCATGTTAATGTGAGGACAGACTGGGTAACCAGAGCAGATTTAGAAAGCCCAGCTGGAGCAACAGGCTCTTAAACACAATAGTATTAAAATAAAACAAAACAAATAGAAACTATGGCAAGGTAAAGTTACAGCTTTTGCTGAGAAAGGAAGTATGCATACATGAATGTTATATAAAAATTAAATAAGTTTTCTTTGATCTGTTAACAAGAAAACTAAACAAGCTGGTGGATATTCTCCAAATAACTTCTCATTATTAGAATTTTTTTTGATGACTGAATTCCTGCCCAGAAAGAACAAAGATGGGTCCTCTGGGAGAGAAGACCTGAAAGCCAGAAATAATCGCTGTCTACGCATCCTATTGTTAGATGGTGTCCAAGGTTAAGAGTTTTGTAGGACTAAAGACAAAGACCATTTCCCTCAAATGACTTCACATGAATAGCAACAGGACTGTGGTTTAAGCAGGTAAATACTGTCCTCTTTGGGTTTGGGAAATTTAATTGACTGTTCCACTCTTCTGGCCTACTGACCTTCATTCTTCATTGAAAAACCCAGGTTTTAAGAAACCAGCTTAAGCCTTCATGTTGTACCATCATCAGCCAGAAATGAGTGCAATTCACTGGTCTCAACATATTTTATAGCTGAGAGCTCTAAGAAAGGACTTAAACAATAAAAACAAAATAAAGCTAATGTCTACAGAGCACAGACCCTCAACTGTAAATGGTGGGTTCCACATACTTATTTCCCTCTCCTCATCTCAGTCTCCATCAAGAGGACAGGTGAGTTCCATACACAGGAACTGCATGGACCAGAAAATGGCAAGGGAAGTGGCCCCTTTCTCCTGGAACTTCAAATTAACTGACCTGGTTTGATTCTTCAGAGTTCACCTGAGGAAGTCTCACTCCTGGTGAGTTGATCATTCAGTGCACGTGTCTGACCGAGGCCCTTGGCAGTGACAAATATTCCAAAACACTTTTAGGAGATGGATGCTATCACTTTACAGTCTCGAGTGCCAAACAATATATTTAAAAAGACATTGTATGCAACTAATTATCAGTCAGGAATGTGAGGTTAGGGAAAAAGGTGTTGGAATGCAATAATGCGTACAGAGAAGGCAGCATTTAGTTTGATAGAAAAATGAACCCACAAAAAGTTCAGTTCTGCAAATGTGGTCTTAAGTGTCTTAAACTCACCACTAATTAAAAAAAAAAAAAAGCTGTATATAATTCCATTTGGAAATTCTGTTATTATAAACAGGAAAAAATTCATTTATGTAATATGTTTTACACAAAAAGAGTAAAACCAAAATCACAGACGTGTATAAATAGGATACTTCCATAACCTGTGTCTTCTTTCATACAATTCCTATCTGCTGCCAGTTTTAGGTGTGCATGAACAATTGTAGAAACCTTATTTAATGAAAAAGCAATGAAACTGGGAAGGAAACTGTCTTTACAATAATGCTCAAGCATTTTACTCAAAACTTAAAATTTTAAATAAAAGCTGTAGTTTTTCCTATTTAAAAAAAATGCTGAGAATTGCAGTAAAGATAACGAGGATTTATAATTTATCCTCATTTTATATAATCAGGTCAAAAGCATAAGTTATCCATCAAGTGAAGAAAATGTTACATTTGACTCAAAAAGACACTTGAGTTCTAAACACATTGTGATTCATAGTTATTTAAAGTATTCCCAAAAGCTATCATAAAAACCTTAATAATACCACCATCATTAAAAAAAAAAATCTATAAAGCTTTGCAAGTCATATTAAAGATGATTAAAGTATTTTAAAATTTTCTGTGAAGTCTTGCAAACTTCCAGCCTTTGTTCAGCACAATATTTCACAGTCTTTTTTTGTGAATTTATGGTACAACAGAGTAACAACAAAAATGACAACAATGCCAAATCCTTGAGGCCTTTGGTTTTTCACTCTTAGAATAACCCTTGTTTTAATTGTCTGCTTATCCCAGCAGAGTTAACGAATTCAAATAAAAAGTTTCCTTTGTAAACAATGGACGGTTGATTGCTCAAAATTTTTTATCAGATATTTTCATTCAGGCTAAAAGGTGTTAGTTTTTCTAGAATCTATCCCAAAAGAAAGCATCATCCATTTTCTTTGGGCCAAGACATGATCATGATCAAAAGTCTGGGGCATGGTGGGGAAGAAGCCAATCTCAACATAAATGAGCTTGAAATACCATCTCAACCACAGAATCAATATTATTAAATCCTGGGGAAGTATCAAGCAGGACAACTAAAAATCACATTCAGATTAATTAAACCAGTCTTGTTCGGGTTTCTCTTATGTTCATGATTCAAAGTTTGTGATTAGCTGGCAACATAAGGAATAAGAGGATTTTCTGTTTTTATTCAGTGACTTTCTCATGAACCTTAAATTGCCAGAATAACTATGCTCAACATAACAAAAAAAATTACTTCTGTGGTCAGCTCAAGATCATCTGCAGCATTTTAATGTGGCTAAATCTGTATCCCCTTGCTGCTTTCTTCTAAATTTAGCACATTGTTTTGCTGTTAAAAATAAGTTTCTTTGTTGCTCACGTCCTCAGCGCGATGGCGACACACTGTCTGTTGTCGTGCGCATGAAGTGCCGTGTCTTCCAGCAACCAGCAGACGTGGGGAGACAATAAACCTGAGGTAACTATTTCCAGTGATTGGCAGCAAGCACTCCGTGCTTCTTGTTTATTTCCACGTGGGGAAGGATATTCCCTCTGCTCCGTGTACAAAGGGATTCCTCAGAAGCGATCAAACTCCGGCACTGGAATAACGTGCCACTGGAAATACAATGTACAACTGGAGAGGACTGCCAGAATCTCAGCTGCTGTCACTCTCCAGAGCCAGGGGAATGATGCCAATTTGCAATTTTTAGGGATATGGTCCCAGGGTGTAAAATGCTAGAGGATAAAATAAGACCTGGTATTGTTGATTCTCTTTTTTTTTTGACTAGATATATAATAAACAGTAACTTCTCCAGAAGTTCTTATCCACTTTTCCCTAGAAATATGGAAATAGTGTATTGCTCACAGCACTACATTTGAAGCTGGCCTCTCATTTAGTGATAAACATTTTCAGAGAAGCAGCAGAATCCCATGTTAGAGTTCAAAAAACTGAAATGCCTAGAGCTGTGATCAGAACTGGTGTCTTCACACAAGGTTTGATTTTCTGCTTTTGTAAAATAATGTCACAAATACTTGTGATCCTAAAACAGAAATTCAAAAGAATATTCTTAGCAAGGAAAAATAATCTGCCTTCAACTTTTTCTGCACAGAAATGGCAAACATTTACATCAGAATTATCTTGGAAACATCTCTTTTGGTAATAAAATTAGATGGTAAACCAGAAACTCAATGCAATAACAGGGAAGATGTCCTTTGTTTTTCACAGTCCACACTATGCACACTGGAGCACTCACTATAAAAAATAGATGACAGCAAGTCCAAGCCCACTAATCCAACATTTAATAACATTTGCCTGCAAATCAGGAACGCTTTGCTATAACTGATGCTGAGACAAAGCAGACACAGAACATTTCTTGAAGTTTCCACCACAGACCATTCATATTTGTTGCCATCTCCAGATAAGTTTGCCTGACAGAACAGCCATTTTGCTCTAGAGTATGGAGACAATTTTAATTTAAACACAATGTCACCAGAAGATATTAAACCAGTGAATCTGCCTCTGCTTAGCGTGTATAAAAGGAAGATTATGTGGAAAACATCCAGGAGTTGTAAACTTCTAAATTTTTTTTTCCTTTTATTACCAGTCATTAATCTGAGAGATGTTACCCTAAAAGTTGTTTACTTAGCTCTTGATCTTTAGAGAAGTGTCATAATTTTATAGATGATTTTTAATTTCTTTTTGGATAGTGTTTATAGAGTTACTGAAGTAAATGCTTTTATGGCATTTAGGCCTAAAAAATCTTTGCCCTGCAAACAATTATATTTCTTTAAAAACACCTGCAGGACTGGAGACTCGAGGATTTAGCTCAGATTCTTTCCCAAGAAAGCTAGCCCTCAAATAAATCAGTTTACCTCTGAAGAAATGAGTGCTTACTCCTGATCAGGCTTTTGTGCCTAATGCTAATACTAAAATACTTGAGTTTACCCATAAAGCAATGGAACAGGAAAATTCTATATTAAATACAACAACACCTGTGTTAAATATAGCTCTGCACAAGAAATACATATAGATATGGAAACATTAAAAAATGATTTGCTAGTACGGTCTATGAAAAATTTAACCTAATATTGCTGTGTGTGCAATATATAGGCTAAAAAGGGAATATCATTGATCTGTTAGAAGATCTTCTTCAGAAAAGTAGCAGAGGTGGGAATAAATGCTGCAAATTTTGGGTTCAGCCTTTGGTTTTGTGTTGTGGCAGGGCCAGGCTCCCTCTGTGCCAGGGCCTACTTGGAAAGGAAAGATGGTGACAACCACAAAGCACTTGGATTTTCCAGTCTGAGCCAGGGCCTTCTGCCAGGGCACTGCAGAGGAAGGAGGGGGGAGGAAGCTGGAGGAGGGACGAGGATATTTACACAGAATTGCAGAATATCCTGAGCTGGAGGGGATCCACAAGGATCATCTAATCCAGCTTGTGGCCCTGAACAGGACACCTCAAGAATCCTACCCTGTGCCTGAGAGCGTTGTCCAAACACTTCTTGCACATGGCAAATGTTCTCTTGATGGAACCACTCTTGGAAACCTGGACTCGCAAAACCTTGATACAGAGAGAGCTGCTCCCACATCACGGGGGAAAAGACTGCCTACATGTTGTGGGAGAGGGAAAAAACCACACCTGGGTAACACACAGCATTCCTGCAGGACACAGGTGCCTCAGCAGCTGCCAGCTCCAGGAGCTGCAGCTGCAAAAATCATCAGTTTCTCCATCTAAGCCCAATTTAGTACCAGTTTTTTAAGACTAAGGTGAATTCATGCCGCTGAATCTTTGCCTGTTTAGTGTGTGGGTGCACAGGTGTGCAAAAGGAGTACATCCTCCACACAGCCAGTCAGCATTACATCACTGTCCTAAAGCATTTGCAACTTCATGAAAAGGAAGAAATGCAGTATAACTTCCTTTGGAGCAAGAAGCCAACACCTTGCTGGCTATTTTCCACAAGAAGAATCCCTGACAATCATGCCGAGCAAGCAATTCCTAGTCAAGTAAATCCTTTGGAGACAGGCAATCTATAAGCATCACCATGCATGCCCTGATGTTCTCTGCTCATTCTTCCCTCCATCCCCCTGTTAAGGCTGTTCTGCCTTTTTGCCACCATAGGTTGCTCCATTTTTCCATGGTAATGTCGGTGTAAGAACAAAGGGGATGTGCACAGGGAAGGAGTGCTGGCCACTGTTAGGATAAGGAAGGAACAAATAGTTTCTTTTCTCGGAATCTACAAACTGTACTTCTTTAATAAGTTTCCCACAAATCCAAAGTTTATTCAAAATGCACAAACTGACCAACAGCGACTCTTCTAAGCAGATTTGGTTGTCCTTATTTGGTGGGAACTGTGGCTGCCCCTCAGTTTAGTCCCAAACATGTCCCTCTGCCCTTGACACAGGGAACAGCCTCTTCCATAACTTTAATGATACATTTCCTGCTTGTTGCTTTAGTCTGCCTGTCCTTGCTGTGGGTTTTTCTTGGCAAAACACTCAAGAAATGTATAAATCTCCTTTATACACAAGTATTGGGGGAGTTTTATGGCCTTACTAGGTCAAATTTATCTCAGGCAGAGCTCTTTGTGTTCACACAATAAAAGGTTAGTGATAGGCCACCAATTTGCCTGATGAAACGTGAATTGCTGGGTCAGAGGACACTTTGTCTACAAAGAAGATGTACAAAGTAATTCTGAAAGCTGCAGTACACAGCTTAATTTGAAAATTACTTGGGAGGATAATGTTCCTAATGACTTTAGGCCAATCTGAGAGTTCTCTTTGACATAAATACTCCCACAAACCTTTGAAAGGAACATGGTGTAAACCCTACTGACTCTAAACATGGTGTGGACTGCTCTGAGGAGACATAGCAGACAAAGCAACAAGAACGGGCTTTCCTTAACATCCGAAGGGAATTCAGAATTTCCAAAAGCTGTTGTCACAAGCTTGAAGGAGGAAAAGGGGTGAAAAGCTGGGGAAAATCCTCCTTCCCCTGTTCCCCCCACAGACTGGGTACAATTATTAATGTATAATACATCTCAACACATGCCAGGAAAAAGAGAAAACCCAGAGCAAGCTTCTGCAGCTATTGCCACTACAATAGAATGCAGAAATTAAGATTTAAAAACCAGTAAATGGAAAAGTTTTTAAAAAGCAAAGCTAAATTTTGTGCCATCTTCCAAACTGAAGGTTATTACTAGGAATTACTAATTAGGAATTAATAATTACTACTAGGAATAATGAGGAATTACTAATGTGGTGTTACAGTGAGGCCTATGCAGCACTCTAAGAGCTACAAAGGGCATAGAATCACAGAATCACAGAATATTTGACTTGGAAGGGACCCTTCAAGGTTTTCTAGTTCAACACCCTTGCAATGACAAGAACACATTCAACTAGACCAGGCTGCTAAAAACCCCATCCAACCTGGCCTTGGACACTTCCAGGTAACCTGGGGCAGCCACAGCTTCTCTGGGCAACCTCTGCCAGTGCCTCCCTCCCCTCGCAGGGAAGAATTTCGCCTGCATGTGTTACCTAAACTTCCCCTTTTTCAGTTTGAAGCCATTCCCCCTTGTCCTGTCACTTCAGGTCCTCATGAAGAACCTCTCCAGCTTCCTTGTAGGCCCCGTCAGAGCCTGGAAAGTGCTGTGAGGTGTCCACACAACCTCCTCTTCTCCAGGCTGAACAGCCCCGACTTGTCCTGTCTTCATAGATTTGCTACCATTAACTAAAGAAAGTGATGCAAAGATGGAAATAATGCTTTGCATAATTGTTCTTGTTTTGTTCAGGAGAACCATGCCACAATATCTGTGCCCAAATTTCCTGCCTCCACTTTCTGTGGATGGCAGATGCTCCCATCTCCTGCTTTCCTTTCACTGGGCACACACTGCAGGTCAGCCTCTGCCTCCCCGGTTCCTGTCAGTGCCTCCTTCCCACTCACAGCTATTATCCCTCTGCAACAAGCCCTTTGAAACCCAGCTGGAATGCCCGCAGGAAAATAAACAAACAAGGCTTGGCTGTTAAGGTACTGCCCTTTTCAGCCAGGTCCTTATTGCCACAAACTCTGTCTGCATGAAGACCTCACTGGAATTTAGTGAGATTTCTTACTGACCTTGGCATATGCCTGATTAGGGGTTTTTTTCTGCAAGATCAGGACTCTTAGGTCAGTTCACACTTAGTCCTGAGTGTGTAGGAGTCCACCTTTCATAATCCAGCTTGTTAAATGATATTTTAGTCTATGCAATGATCCAAAGTGCTCTTTTCAGCAGGAAATACTTTATAAGGTTCACATCCTGCCATCAGCCTAGGCACTGATCTCCCACTTGAAAACAGTGGAGACGTCTGTGTAAAATATCACTGTCAGGATATGGGTAATCACTGATCTTTTTCTGGCTTGCAGTAGGAGTAGAAATATGCTGTTTTTCTCATATTTAGCAGTTATTTGGTCTGAACTCATTATTTACCTGTATGTTATTAAGGGTATTTGAAAAGGCTTGTTTTCTTCAAATCCCTAAAGGGGAAGAAATCCACGCCAAGTTCTACCCACACATAATTATATATTTCTACAGCAGAACTGTTTGAAAAAAAGTCCCTTGTTTCAATCCAGGGATGGAGAAAAATCTGTCTCCTTGCCAATTCCGGGAATCTGAAAAAAAAATTTTTTTTGCTAACTTGGGGTCTAACAAAATGTTGCTATCAAAGCTCAGTATTCATTTACCAACTTCTTGATTGGTTTTTAGTGTTGTAAAATTTAAACAACTGAAAAGTTGATTTTAAATTACTTGGATTTGAAAATGAGTTAATTCAAAACATCAAAGCAGAACCAGGGAGTTCACATTGTAGGTTGGGATTGTTCTCTCTCAATTAAATGGAGGTAAGAGGTAATAATAAAGTATTGCTTCCTTAGACCTGAGCCTCTAGTAATAAATAAATTGTAATGGATACACTGACAAGATAGGGTATGAGGTTATCAAGGCTTTCATGGAGTTATATTTCTCTAAAGGCACTCTTAGGTTATCCTTGTGCACTGTTGGTTTGTGTGGAATCACTTTGTGAAAGCAGAAGAGAAGTCATCAGTATCTAATCACAGTGTGTGATCTACATTTTAAAAAAAGGTTCAAACACCACTTACAGTCAGAAAGGGTAAAAGAGCAGAGAGAGGGAAAATCTCCCAAACCTTAATTTCAAGTCTACAGCACCAAATTATGGTGTGATTTTAAGCTGTGCTTAGTATCACTGCTTATTATGAGTTTCACAGCATGAAAGGGAATGTGTGGAGCTGGAGGAGTGGAGAGACTTCTGTTCCTTTTCTGAAGGCATATGCTTACTTGAGAATATCACCTTTCATTTTTAAGAAGTTACCAAACCTCAGGATTATAGAAAACCCTGGGAAGTGTGTCTTCAGTACAAAGAAGGAAAATTAAAGGCATCCCCATGTTTAAAAACTGGGTTTTTACCAGGGAAATGTTGAGGAGGGAATAGCTGACAGATGTTTACAGGGCTGAGATGAACAGTGCAGGATCTACACTCAGCTCTCTCCATCTGCAGAATTACCCGTCTGAAAGCAGACTGCACAAAGAAGGGGGAGAAGGTGATAACTGAAGGAAACCTTACTCTTATATTCAAGAATAGAATCATAGAATCATTTAGAAGGGAAAAGACTTATAAAATCACCAGGTCAAACCATCACATAGAAGCAGTGGTATCTTCTGTTCTGTCATTCCCTGACAAGACACCCTCTGTTAAAGGTGGCACCAAATCATTTGGAGAACCAGTGTGACAAAAGCAGTGCAGATCATGAAAAAAAAAAAATTTAAAGTTTTACTTATCCAGATTCACCAAACTCACAAAATACCCATCTGTGCATCAAAAATAGAATCAGCTTCCTGATGCATATGGACTTTTATTCAAACCAACATAACTCGGACACAAAACCCTTATGTGTGTTTTAACATACAGTCACCTTACTGTAAAACACAGAATAAAACCTGCAGGAAACGGGGAAGGAGAGATGGAAATGCTTACATCACATCATCACCTCATGCCTCATAGTAAAGTCCAAATACTGAATTAATTTCTCTTCCTACATACCTCCTTCTGGCTTTTCAGTTGATTCAGGGAACAGAACTGGCTCACTCAAGGTAGGAAGAAGTTGGGCTGCGCAGCTGCAAACAGGGGATGTGAGACAGGTCCATCTTCCAGTGGCTCTGTTCATCTCACCTGATTGAAATGCCACTTCTCTCACAGTGCAGGAACCATTTTCCTAAGCCACTTGGGCTGTGTAAGTTTGCATCAGTGCCTTTCCTATGTGACCTCGAATAGCCCAAGTTTAAGGCATTAAATGAACATCTGAGGTAAGGAAATCTGGCCAGTTTGAACTCCTCTCACCTTGCAACACTGCTAGAAGAGACACTTTTTTAATCAGACAGAGAACAAACACTTCAAAAGTGATGGCATGTTGAACTAACTCGCAGGTTTATTGCATTGAGGCTGCAAATCTTGTTTGCCCAGAAAACAAATAATATTGTTCTTTCCCATTTACTACAGGAGATATTGCAAGTCTCACAGATTTGAGATAAGGGCCATGCTTTCTTTGTTAATTTTCCAGGCTCCCTCTCCAAAACTCTTATGGTTTGCAGAAAGAACTTTGACCCCCATCACTTCTGGCTCAATTCTGAGCCTCGCAGTCCTACCCCTTCCCTGAAATAATCTCCAAAACCATGACCACCTTCCTTTCTCCATTTAATTGAGAGAGAACAATCCCAACCTACAATGTGAACTCCCTGGTTCTGCTTTGATGTTTTGAATTAACTCATTTTCAAATCCAAGTAATTTAAAATCAACTTTTCAGTTGTTTAAATTTTACAACACTAAAAACCAACCAACCAAAAAACCACCAAACCCCACAAACACTGAAGTCACTGTTGGCAAAAGAGCATCACCATGACGTATCTGTGGTATAAGGTATCCACAAAAAGGGACCAACATGGGTATTTGGAGTAAACAAACCAGTTCAATAATAGAAGAACTTCCATGAACACTCCAAATGAACCTAAAAACCACTTAAGTCTGCAGGTTGTTCTGAAGTACCAGGCCTACCAAAGCTCACTTTCTTCCTGGTTTATGTTTTATGATGGATTGGCCTCAATGCAGGGAAATTTCTGACCCATCCCTGCTTCCCTGAGCTCTTTCCCCACAACTCAACATTTAACTTTTGTGTGTGTGGACTTGTCAGTGCCTGAGAGAAGAATTTGATCAATTTAAACCAACATCAGGAGTGGAAAATGCAGTTCCAGCCTTCTCTTGTATTGGTACAAACATCCATGGCAAAACACAATGAAAATAGTTTAAAATTAACCTTTTTTCTCTCGTTATTTGGTGGGTTATAGTGTTTTTGAAGAGAAGAAAAAGTGAGCCCAACTCGAACTTGCACATTTAAAATAAATAAATCTAGAGTTAATCAGATTTAAAGAAAACCTGATTTAAATAGATGGCAATCACTATGAAATACATCAGTTTTCTTGTTTCCTTGCAGAAGTATTCGGAGCATGTGAAAATAGCAGGCATGTGAGATTAGAGATAAACCTGCACAGTCACACACATTAGGCTGAAGGCCATTTTCCAGTCTGAAGAAAAAGATATTTAATCATTAAAATAAACTTGCCAGGGCATTACATGCAAATAATCACAATTAGCAAGAAATCTGAAATGCCGTGGTTGGATTTGTGTAAGATGCAATGAACAGGGCAATAGTGGGGAGATTTGTCCTCTCCAGCAGGTCACCAGCAGGATTTTCATGGTGAGAATTTAAATGGCTTGTTGCCTATGCTGAGTACTGTAGATATCTTTTAAAAAGTCTCATGCACCATTGTCACCTTTCACCATCAATAACTTAATAATAAAAATCAATAACTTCATAATAAAAAAGGGAGAATAAACTATTATTATTGTTAATATTATTATCATTGTCATAACATACAATTCCCATGCATGATCCGAACCATTATCCTGCTTTGTCTAACAAAATTCAAAATAGACAAGAAGAAATGATCCTGTGTGCACATTCATTAATAAGCAAAAAGAAACACTTTCCAGTAGATGGAAATTATGGTACCTTTTTTCTCCTGGCAGGCAATAGATAGGAAAAACTTTACTGAGCCAAAGCAAAAATGTCAAACTGTTGTTATCAGAATAATAAAAATGTTATGGAAAGATGGTTTTTATTGATTTATGATGAGGAATGGGAATTTTTTGTTGCTTTTTTGTTGTTGCTTTGGAAATTACAGTGTCCGGAAAGGATCTCCACATGAGTCCATGAATCTCCCCTTCTTCTACAACTTTTTCATTTGATGCAACTTAAAGTCCTCCAACACAACTTGGAAAATTCATTGCCTGAAACTCTCTGAATTCATGGCTGTCAGTAAATGCTCTGGGAAGACTTGAGCTTCTCTTTAATCTGCATGCCAATCAGTTTCCTTGGCCTCAGCACAGAACTTAATTGGATTCACTCTCAGGACAGAACAACCTTTCCACTCACAGCCCTGAAAATTCCTCCATCCTTCATAAACAGTTTTGCATTGGTATATTTTTGTGTCTTTGTTGAAATGAGTTACTCATGTATGTGGCAAACAAACTTCAAAACTGTCACGGAAACTTCATTTGTAAGAGTCTAAAAAGAATAACACAAAGGTATGCAGGTACAGTAACTATTGGTATTATTGCTTAATGGCAGAAAAATTCAGATCAGATAATTCTTCTAAACTCATGGTTTTGATCAAGCTTCCCACAAGCAAACTTCATTAACATGTTAAAAACATGCAGTCAACCACACATCTCTGCACAACCCACAGGGTGAGCTCTGCTGAAGGGTGGATGTATTTGCACAGAACAGGTCAATTTAGCCCATAGTCCTGCTCACCAGCAGCCACATGATTGTTTTAGCCCAGTATGAACCCTAAGATTTAAAAAAATCCTTGTGAGAGAGGTTATTAATTAATGCTAAATGCCATTGGTTTGGGTGTTCTGAGGTTTCTTTTACCAGCCTTGTCCATAAGCAGAACACCCAGAGCAACCCTGTGGCCTTGTATAAACATGGCAAAGCTGACAAAATTGCAAATTCTGTGAGATCTTAACAACCTCAATGAGATTTTTTTACCATTGTGCTTGACTGAGCTCAGGTTATACCAGAATTAGCACTACTCCTTGCCAATCCTACGGATGAACTTTCCCCAGGAGTATTTTGTCTCTAAAATCCATTTTCCTAGTCTATAACACACCTTTTCAGAATGAAGACCTCTAACTTCAAATATACATTATCTCATTCTTCCAGCAAATTTTGTTCTCTGTGGCATACAAAGCTTCCTACAGCCATTCAAGTTTCCTCATTGATGTGAAAAATGACGTATTTCTCTTTCCAAACTGGAGATTAATTCTGGAGAGCTCTATTTGGTCAATCCCAGCACAAATTTGGAAGGGAAAAAAAGGACAAGTTATGACCAGGGCTATGTTTCATCCCTTTCAAGCACCAGATCTAGAAAGGTTTCGTGATACTGAATACTGAGCAATATTGCATATTTTGCAACATATTTCTCAGAAAACCAAAAGCAAATGAGCTCCCCTTTCCCCTGGCCCTTATTTCAGTGCATAAAATATCTAATTCTTTCAAGAGCTCTAGCTTGAAGTACAATTTTTGCTTTCCAGGTTGTCTGGAATTCTCATTTTTTGAAGGATGGACTTCAAGGTAAAGCCATTGCAGTGTGAAAAGATTACCTTGTGTACCTTAGACCATGCTTGTTCTGCATTTTTAGGATGACCATAAAAATAGCAATTTGCCTAATTATTCAGTTCTGTGTGTAAAATGTCACCACTTCTGGCTGTTTGGAAACATTAAGTGTAACTAAATACACAACTTCATAGCAAAGTAACATTAAGTGTGCAACACCTTGACAAAAGTGATGAATTTGTGAGGATTCACTAAGAAAATGCATTGGGTTTATACTGAAATGTGATAAGTTTATCAACTTTGTTTGATCTTTAGTTAGTCAGAAAATAATTGTATTTACATATGGCTGGATTTATCCAGTAAGTTGGGAAGGGTTCAATGTACTTGGCAAGAAGGGAAGCTTTTGGCAGAGAAAGATTGCATCTGCATTTGTAGATCTTATGGGGAAAAGTTGTGTCATCAGGGCAGTGTAATATGACACATTTCAGTGTTTCATTAGCACCCGTACAAACACATGCAGGGCAAAGTTGCTATTTTTCAATTCAGGCTTTTGCACCTCTCATTTTTTAATTTCTTTTGCTTTTCAAAGAAGCTTTTCAAAGAAGTATTGATTCAAATCTGTTTGTCTTGTGTCTCAAATCCCTTTGTGACTTGGTACATGACAGAGAAATGTGAATAATCACACTCACAGGGCTGGCACTCAAGACCTGAGTGCTCACACACCCCCCAAAACAGATGACACCAACCATAATTGTTTCTTGTAGATCCTGCAAAAATTAAACACTACATCCCTGGAAGTGTCCAAGGCCAGGCTGAGCAGGGCTTGGAGCACCCTGGGATAATGGAAGGTATCCCTGCCCATGTGTTCCCTGCAGGGGCATTGGAACAAGACGACCTTTAAGGTCCCTTCCAACCCAAACCATCCTATGATTCCAATTTTTTCTTTCCAGAACAGTACATTATTCACACAGACAACATTAAAATTTAAGGAGTGGGTTAAAATTCAAATCAGAGAATGTACGATATAAAAAAGCTTTTTAATGTAGAAGTCTCCAGTGCTTGTAATAAGGTTCTTTGCCAAGATGTCCCATGTGTGAACCACATGAGCAAGGAAAACCACATGGGACAAGAGGCTGTGTCACATTAATTTTAAGTGTTTTTTCTGGTCCCTAGTGATATTTTAAAAAATAGCTTTAAATATAGTTAATTTAGAGTAATTGTGAAGATATCTACTGCAAAAACTTAAGATAAGAAAGGCAAAGGAATTTAGGAAATAGGTGACATGATACAGTCATTTGAGAGGGAAAAAGAATGGGAAATAACCATAATGAGTTACAAGATCATTATACAAAAATCTATGGATATTCTCAAATGTTCTTATGAAAAAGATTTTCAGTTTCTTTTCTCCCTTCATCCTTGTCCTTCCCATAAAACTTTACAATGACTTTTCTGGAGATCCCCAGCCATGGCAATCCCCCAGTCTCTCAGGGAAATCCATTGTAGCACTTAAGCACTTTCATTAAGGAAAGAAAATATTTGTAGCAGGTAATTTGTTTTGATTATGTGATCCAACAGGTGAGCTTATCCGTTCTCAAAAAATCCTTCTCTTATATAGACCAACAGCAGCATAGGACCCAAAAAATTGCCATTCAAGTGAGGTTTACTGATTTAATCTAATTTTAGGTTCAAGGTCACAATATTTCATTGCTTGCCTCTCCATGTTTTTACACTGGGTGGGCATGTAGTGGGCACCACACACAACACAACCAAGGAAGAAAAAGCTGAATATTAGGATAAGGAGGTTGGAGCTAAATGATCCTTAAGTCCCTTCCAACCCAGGCCATTCTATGATTCTGTGTTCGAAATTAATACTAATTAGTAGTACCTAATTAAATAACACCACAGGGCTTCCCTCACAATGACACTGACAATCCAGTGCTGGAGCTCAGCATATGAGGTACTGGGCGATTTTTCACCTTTATTTGAGTGGCATGAACAAAGGCCTGGCCATTTCCCCACTCACCCAGAATGCACAAAACCTTAATGACTATGAATTCTTGCTTCCCAGCCACACAGAGATCCCTCTCTGATTTCAGAGGGATCTGCAGGGAGAGTTGTCATTTGTGCTCAGTGTCAACAAATGAACCTTTTCATCTCTCCTTCAGTTATGATTTCTCCTCCCAAAAGCAAAGTCCTCCCCCAAACAGGCACTGATTATCTCCATGCCCTTCCCAGGAGGTGAGTGGGTTGATGACTTCCCCTCTGCTTCCCTTTCTCCTTGCTGTGCTTTGCCTTGCAGGACCCTCAGCTGCTTTTCCCATCTTTCAAAGGGCCACCAAGAAATCTCCTTCGTGCTTTCTTCTCACGCTGCCAGAAAACTGGGATTCTGTCCTGTCCTCCTCCCCTCAGGGCTCATGGGATGCAAAAGAGGAAGGCTGATGGAGACATCTGGCAAGGTTCTGCCCACCTTACTGCTGCTCAAAACAGCATTGGCTCAAGGCTGCATAAAGTGTATTTAAAGAAGCATTTTACTTCATTCAAATGGATTAATTTATATTTCCCACGAATAAAAAAAATAATAATAAAAAGAAGATAGAGAAAGGAAGAAAGGGCCATAGTTCAGTTTTATCCAGATTACAGTGAAATCAAACGGTATTTTTGCTGTGATTTCAGTGTGTTACACTGTCAGCATCTCAAGAATTGAATGTTAGATCAAACCCTAAAGAAAGAGAAAAAAATAAAAAGATGTGTTTGTACGGAGAGAGAGAGAAGGAGGGATGTTCCTTTCTTGAAACAAAATACATCACACAAAAAATAGCACACATGCAATGCTATTGTTCGGACAGAAATTTTGATTTCTCCTTCTGTCCTGTGTTTTTAGTGGATTTAGTCTTTATTCTAGAAGTCTTGAGCTAATCACAACATGTTGAGTTGGTTATCCTTAGGAAAATGCATTGACAGAAGATCTGGGAGCTGTTTTTGGCATAAATACATCAGCATCTCAAGTGATCCTGTAAGACTGGAATCAGTGTTACTCCTTATAAATTAAAATTCCTAAGACTTCCTTCAGACCTTCCCTGTGCATGCTCAGTATCTCAGCTTGACGTTGCTTTATTCAGTACTCCAAAACGACCACAATGCAGATACTGGAACTCGTGGATATATTATGGGACACTGTAGAGAACGCGAGTCCAGACAAGAAGCACTGCAGGTCATCCTGCCCTGACTCAGAGATCATAAACATCCCCAGCTGGGATGCTCTAAGGACACGTAAACTTTCTCTTAAATGAGAGGATTTTTGATGTAAATGAACACCGTGAATCTGTTCTAGAACAACTGAGGTAATTTCTGCACAGAAAGCCCCTAAGGGTTACCCTTTCCTTCCAGCAGAGCTCCTGTAGAGGAAAACTCATCCTGATTTCCCTTTTCAACGTTTACTATTGTCTCTAAAATGGATTTTAGAGTTCAAGCAAGATCACTGAAGAGCAGCCACAGTTCCTGACATTTCCAGTGAAGGATGCTTCAGAACAGAGAAGGGATCATTACGTCTCTTTTTTTTGGTACATGACAAAGAAAATGGAAAAAAAAAACTTAAAAAAAAATAAGAAACTCTTGGTTATGCAAGACTCTGATTCTTGGCCAGCTTTGGATCATAATCCCTATTATTTCAAAATATTTTGCTGGAAATTCTGCTGGAATCTTACTAAAGAAATAGCTGCACTGTTGGACTGCAACTTCCCTGTTTCTGAGTGCAACCTTCTCCATCATACTGGGGACTAGACTTCATCAGAGTATTCACGAGTATTTTTATGAAAACCCTGAAAGGAGAAAAGGTATAACTGTAAACAGAAAAAAATCCAAAACCAAATCAAACCAAACCAAACAGGTTTAAGTTTAAGGATTCTGTATTTTGTAGATAGTTCAACAACATTTTCCACAAAGTCTGTTTAAATCCTAAATGGTCTTTCTGAATTCTGCTGAGAAGCTCAATATAAAATAACTTGGCAGTGAAACAAAAACAGACACAAGGTTCAGTTCTGCAAAATTCTCTCTCCTGTGAGATCATCAGACATTACTGATGTAGCAGAGAGCAGCATGTTAATCTGGAATGACAGGAAATTTCAAGTGTTTGCCACATAAAACCCAGTAAAGCACCTTTAATGAGATAATTCATGGTGTTGGACTACTTTAAAGTGCAACCTTGGTGAATAAAATCCTCATCTAATTTTGAACACAAATGCGCCCAGTGCATTGCTCTGATGCCGCTGTCCACAGGCTTCAGTGAGAAAAAGGTTTGTACTCCAGTCAAGACTTCTAGAGAGCCCTTTGGCACAGCATAAATCTATCTCAAGTGGATGAAAAACACAAAATATATGTTGTACTATGACTTTTTAAACAGTGCCTTCAAAGTAAGGATACTGATAGAAATACTTTTTTTGGGGTATTTTCAAAATCAAGAAACTTCCATTTACCATCAGCCAAGCAAATGCTATTTGGCTATCAGAAGAGTCAGTATCATCAAAAGCAATGTTTTCTTGTGAAGAACCTTTGTCTTCCTTTTCAAATTGCACATTTTTACCTGATTGCTTCCTCATGAACAACCACAGTCAAGTTGGTTGCAAACAGCACAAATATCCCAGAAGTGAATCATAATTCAGAGAAAAAAGCAAACAAACATAAAACTGAAAACAAACTTGTTTCTTGCCTTGTTTTTTCAGTCTCAGAAGATGGAAGCATTGTGACACAAACACATACCATTAGTTTCTTCAGGTGCACAAAGCCTGATACTAATTTAATTGAAGCCATATTTACTGCACAAGGGGCCTAACCCAAGTGCAACATTGGGAATAAGAATTATCATGCCCACTTCAGGTCAAAATTTAGCTCCTCAAATCAATGCTATCTGAGGACACTCTCCCACATCCTCAATGCACAAATTTGCTTTAAGGTGATTCATGCAGCCCAAAAAGCACTGGCACAGGGTGCCCAGAGCAGCTGTGGCTGCCCCTGGATCCCTGGAAGTGTCCAAGGCCAGGCTGGATGGGGCTTGGAGCAGCCTGGGATAGTGGAAGGTGTCCCTGCCCATGGCAGGGGGTGGAACTGGGTGGACTTTAAGGTCCCTTCCCACCTAGGCCATTCCATTATTCAATGAACACACAGATATGGAAACACTTAAAAAACTGTTCATGTCCAAGTGCCCCCCAGAGTCATGTTCACTGTGGATACAGCAAACCTTGTGTTTTCCTTCAGGAAATATCCATGCAGGAGCAGCACACATTCAGAATTCCAACACAGCTGCTCCAAACAGTGCTGCTGTAACACAGAAGATGATCTTGGCTGTGCAAGAGGATTTTTCTTCTGTGCTTAAGGACTGTATGTGCCTGCGTCTAAATATGCACGTAATACTCCTGATAAAGTCAGCATGCTGGGCTGCCTTCCAAATGAGTTGTTTAAAACACACGGTATTGATGGATTGACGATGCATGAACTGAGAACTATTTGGACTCCCAACATATCTAATCATTTTCTGCTTGTAACAACATGTCTAAAGCAAAACTCTTTTGACATCACTGAGTGTGCATTCTAGAATGTGGCTGTGCAACAAAATGCAATAACAAAAGATGAAGACAAACCTGGGGAAAAAAAAAGTTTGCGGCTGTTTCTGCTCTGAAATTGAAAAAATGTGTTCCAGAGAAAGGCATTCTGGCTGATGAGCCGGTGCACACTTCCAGTCCAAGAACAGTACTGAAACTGGAGCTAAACCACAATAAAGATTTTATAAGAAAGCAAATCTGCATGATTGTTGACGTGGACTTTGCAAAACATTAGAAAAAACAAACATTCCATGCAAAGTTCTGCTGCTTCTTAAATCTCTGGCAAGCAAGAGTTGCAGGAGATTTGATGATTGATGTTTGTTCAGACATCCTCTTTATGTTTTAGCCCTTTCCTTAAGTCCTTAAAAAATACCTGCTCTACAAGTTTCAGCATGGAATCTGAATATCCAACTATATTTGCATTTCTTTATGAGACAAAAGTGCAAATATTTGAAATAAAGAACCCTCACAGTTATGCCTACCTAATGCTCCAAACCCTCTGGGCTCATTATCTGATCCTGGTTTCAATCAATTAAATTTTACCAATTAATTTTGCCGGTGAAATATTTTTATAGTTGATAATGTGAAGAACCTCAGGTGAACTTTTCAGTCTCAGGAAGAAGACACAAGGCTGTTCTTGTAAATTAAGTTATGCTTGTAAAATAGCCAAATTGGACATAACAATGGGTTACAGGGACTGAGGGAACATTAGAAGGAAAAAGGAATTCCACAGTGTCTCCCTTTTTTAATAGTAGAAAAAAGGTATCTTTTCCAAATAGAAATATTTTATCTAAAAGTTACTTGTCAAATTATGTACCTTCTTGGACATTATCTTTTATCCTGTTTTCAAGTCCTTTTTCACAGAGGTCCTCTCAATCCCTTCATTCCTCAGTCTGGATAGATATTTTGCTCTATTTTCATGGAATCACAGAATATGCTGAGTTGGAAGGGACCCATCAGGATCATGGAGTCCAACTCCTGGCCCTGCACAGGACACCCCAAAAGTCACACCCTTGTGCCTGAGAGCGTTGTCCAAACACTTCTTGATCTTTATCACGCTGGTGCTGTGACCCTTCCCTGGGGATCCTGTTCAGTGCTCGACCACCCTATGGGGGAAGAACCTTTCCCTGATATCCAACCTAAATCTCCCCTGGCACAGCTCCAGCTGTTCCCTGGGTCCTGTCCCTGTCCCAGAGACCAGAGATCAGTGCCTGCCCCTCCTCTTTTCCTCATGAAGATGCTGAAGACCACAATGAGGCCTCCCCTCAGTCTCCTCCAGCTTGAACAGGCGAAGTGACCTCAGCTGCTCCTCAACCCTTCCCCTCCAGACCCTTCACATATTTTGTTTGCCCTGTTCTAAAACACCAGCCTACCACGGCAGTCATGTTTTATTTTGAAGGACTCCCTGTTCCCTTGCTGACCTTGCTGCCCCAGTCTGGCAGCCTTGCAGCCGTAAGCGAGTTGCAGCAATGTTCAGCAATGTCATAGAACCGTGGAACGGCTTGGTTTGGGAAGGACCTTAAAGATCATCCAGTGCCACACCCTGCCATGGGCAGGGACACCTCTCCATGAGACCAAGCCCCATCCAGCCCAGCCTTGGACACTTCCAGGGATGGGGCAGCCACAGCTTCTGTGGGCAGCTTCTGCTAGGACCTCACCACCCTCACAGGGAAGAATTCCTTCCCAATATCTAATCCAAAAGTTCTCTCTTTCAGTGTGAAGCCATTCTCCCTTGTCCTATCACTACACGTCCTTGTCAATAGTCTCTCCTCATTTTTCTTGCAGTCTCCCTCCAGGTACTCAAAAGCCACAGTTAGGTCACCCTAAATCTTCTCTTTTCCAGGCCGAACAATACCAATTTTCTTAGCCTTTCCTCATAGGAGAGGTGCTCCCTCCCTGCATTCCTCAATCCTTTTCATGGCTGCCCCCTGGACTCGCTCCAACATCTCCATGTCCTTCCTGTGCTGGGACACCTCAGCTGGATGCAGCTCTGCAGGTGGGGTCTCACCCCAGAGTGGAGCAGAGGGGCAAAATCACCTCCCTCAACCTGCTGGCCACGCTTCTGTGAAGCTTGAAGCCTTCCCTGAGTGATTATCCTGAAAAGTCAAACTTGGCTAAACTATTTCTCCTGCCTCCTTGCTTCAGCACCTATTGACTTTGTTCTCAACACATTTGGCTCGGGCAAGGCCTCATCCCATTACTGGTCATGACCTGGTACAGAGCTGACAGGGTACATGGAGCTGAACATCTGCCTGGAGGCTCGAAGGAGGTGCTAATCCAGCTCTCCATCCCCTGTGTGCTGTGCTCTCTCCCAGTTTGTACAGTCTGTACACAAAGCACAATTGGCCTCAGGTAGGGCTTGTGCTCCACAGCTGCATTTTCCCTGGCTTAATGTTTTTCCAGAACGTGTTCCATATGGTTTAGCAGTGAGCTTATTCCAGCTGCCCTCTTCTGGTGTGTCGGGGCAGGCATTACAGACACGTATGGAGAGAAGCATCCCCAGGAGTGCAATATGAAGAGAGGAAAAAAAAATGAAAACAAACAAACAAACAAATAATCAAAACATCTGCAATGAACCAGGTATCAACTAGTACCCAAATTTTAATTCAGAATACCCTTCTAGCTGGGAAAAATGTTGAAAAAATACATTAAAATAAAATGCAAAGCTCAGGATTTAAGTACCTCACCCTTCTCAAACAAGAAAGCAAACCCCAGAAGTTTGGAAGCTGGTTGAAATGAGTCTAAGTCATATTTTATTAAACATTTGCACTGCCAAAATCAAGGTATTGGCACAAGATGCAGTAGAAAAAGAATTGTGTGGTTGCCTTTACTGAAATTGCAGTCTCAACAGATAAAAAAAAATTATTTAGATAACAGGGCACTCTAGCAGTGCAAATAAAATAGTCAGGGGTCAGTACCATACATCACTATTGCATCATTTTAATACAAAAGTGACATTGAAGCCACACATGAAGTCTTATTTGCCAGAAAATGTGTTGGGTGGGGAGAGAGAGAGAAGAAAGAACATTCCAGTCTCATTTAATTTTGTTTTTTAATGCCTGATTAAAACAATACTGTGACAGGTGTTTTATAGAATAAAAATAATGCTTTTTCTAATTAAAGGAAAACAGGGTTCTGGGGAGAGAACAGTGGAACCACACTTTAGATTTTCCGAACACCAAACAAAATTTTTGTCAAAAACTGGAAAAGGTCTCTTGTATTTGCCCGTCACCAGAAATTTAGCTCAGGGTAAGGAATTCCTCATACTTTAAAAACCAGCAAGATTTTTATTAAACAACACTCAAGACTCTGTTTTAAAAATATCCCAAAGACATACCTCTCAAAGTAAACAAAATAACAAGATAAGGTGTTGACAGTTGACAAATTAGCAGTGGTACATCCTTGTTTAATTCTGAATTGTGTTACAGCTGTATCTGCTGATATCATGCTATCAGAGAGGGATGGCACTGGGAGCCACCTTGTTACCTGTGGTGATCAAGAACACACAAAATGGACTTTTCTGACCTAAGTGTCAGCATAGGAATAGAGGAATTGTCCACAGAAACACGAGCTCTGAACTATTACAGGAAGAAGGGACTGAACATGTCAGGATCCAGCTGTGGATCTGGAGTGTTTGACAAATTCCCTGCCCATGCTCAGGCTCTGATCTCATCCCTGTCCCTATCACAGTGAGAAAGAGTTGCTCACCATGTCCACCTCCTGTGAGGAGGAAACCTGAGCAAGTAGGCTGGGAGGAAGCTGTAGGACACACTGGCCAGGCTCCTGGAGCTTTAGCCCAAGGGAACAAGTCACAGGGTGGGAAATGAGTCATGCTATTGATTTCTTGAAAGGAAAAGAAGGATCGTGGGGGAAGGCAGAGAAAACATTTAGACAACTTTTCTCCCTTCACCAAAAATAAAATCCCAGATGGAAAGTAGCGTTTATAGGGAAACAAAAGAGTCACAGGATTTGGGTAAGCCTTAGAAATCTTGGAGAAACTGTCTTAGCATTGGAAAGTCCACTGATAGTCATTCTCCTTCAGAGGCCCCAAGACAGTTCATCTTTAATTTGTCCAATTGGCAAAATTGGCTTTTATTGCTGTTAGCAAACACCCAACAGTCCTGTACTTCATATCACTAGGGGCTATTGCACTACTTTGCTAGCTAGGTTTTACTATTAGAAAACTATCAGAATACTCAAAAAGGCTAATGAATTTATAAAATATTTCCCATTATCCCTTTGTGTTGGTTTTGGCTGGGGCAGAGTCAATTTTCTTCAAAAGATCTGGTAAGGGGCTGAGTTTTGGATTGGTGCTGAAGTGGTGAATGAATTTGTTACTTTGCTTTCCCTGAGTGCACAGCTTCTGCCTAGCCTATTAAATTCTTCCCTCCCTGAAGTATCCTTACATAGGGATCACAGAGTCAGGGATTGGCTGAGGTTCAAAGGGACCTCTGGAGTTACCTTTTCTGACTGTCCTGCACAAGCAGAGTCACCTAGAGCAGGCTGCCCACGACCACGTCCACACAGCTTTTTTAATACCTCCAAGGAGGGAGGCTCCACAACGTCCTTCGGCAACCTGTGCCACTGCTGGGTCCACCTCACAATAAAAACATATTTTCTGATATTCTCCCAGCACAGAACCCAAGAGATAATTGCTGTGTGTTTGGACTCTTTTAGAAATACATGAGCCATGTTAGAGATGTATCTATTTCAGGGCCTGTGGTGGAAGATAAATCAATACTAACCATGTGACAGATTCAGGTCTGATTTAAAGGAAAAGTGTGGGGCTTTTAAATTTGAGTTCTTCAGCAATCACAGCTGCCCCTGAAACAAACCACACAGTATTCATTTAGAAAGAAATTCTTCCCTGTGAGGGTAGTAATGCACTGCCACAGGTTGCCCAGAGAAGTTGTGGATCCCTGGAAGTGTTCAGGGCTAGGTTGGAGCAGCCTGGGATAGAGGAAGGTGTCCTTGCCCATGGCAAGGGTGGAATCAATTTCTAAGGTCCCTTCCAACCCAAACCATTCTGGAATTCTATTCTGTAATTCCTAAAACATGAAGGACATGAATCCCAGGAAATACAGAGACTTCAGCATGGCTTTGCTCAAATGAAGAGTGAGAGGTGAGGTTATCAGAAGGGTAAGTCCTAGAAGGCATCAGAGCAGCCCTGAAACATCAGTCTGACATACATAAATTCAGTTTCTACTGAAAATAAACTACATTGCTTCAATTAACTTCCAAATGGAAAGTTGGAAGTTTGGGAGTTTCAACAAATGTCAAAATATTCCATGGTAAGGGAAAAAGGAAAACTAGAATAAAGCCAGACCAAACAATGTATGACCAATTTGATCACTTGACGCCACCAGAGATTAAACCATTCCAAAAGTGAGATCTGCACAAGAATTACATGCAGTTTTGCTTTATAAACCTACTGCAACAACTGTAAAAAAAACCTGATCAAGTCTTATTTGATGCTAAACCTGATGACAAACAGAATATCAATTTTCAAGTCAGGGTACAGGTTTAATTCCCTAATGATTTATACCAGAGCTGGTTACAGAAACATCATTCCAGTCACAGGATTAGAGTCTGACTTTAATAACATGAAGTAACTCTCTCTGGAGTAGTCACAGTGGATGACTGAGCTCTAGAACACATTTGACATTTAGGCTTGATTTTACAGTCTTGTTCTTAGAAAAATAACCTGTATTCACGTAGGGTTTTGTATATTTTATCTATTTTGTATGTATTTATCTATTTTATGTGTGTTTGACTGTTACAACTGAACTCTATGTTTACCTGTGTATGCTGCCACAAGAAAGAACAAAGCCTTGAAAAAAACCCTACAGCAGAAATCAATTCCTTACACACACAAATAAAAGCTCCCAAGATTGTACAAAATCAGTTCTCTTATATTTTAACCTAAAGGAGTTATGACCCCCCTCACACTTTTCAACTGAATGTTCAGAGGAAGCACAATGGAAATCAGACTGCTAAGCCTGACTGCTGTCTCTGTTGCCTCATCCTTCTGACATCACCCATCCCAGGCACTCCTCCTTGTGCTGCAGCAAGAGAACGCTGCAGGACAGGCATGGTTCACCTCTCAACCTTTTGGCAGAGTACATCCCCTCCAGATCACTGCAACAAAATCTGATAGACACATACAACAACTCCCCCACTACATCCTCTTTCAAAGCAACCAGTTCAGCCTCCATCCATCGCCAGACGTTGATGTTCCATTGATTTCCTACCCTCTTGGCATCTCTCAGCTCCTTTTGAACTCTCCCTTTTGTTACTGTAGGCAGATGTGCAGCTTCCCAGTGCCTGGGGCTGGGATCTGAGTCCAAACTATCACTTAGCACCAGTCTCCAGCTAGAGAATGCCCTCACACTGAGTCGTCTACCCCCAAGTTACCAACCAGCTCTTTCTTCTGTTCCCAACTGTGCCAAAATCTGATTCTTTTGCTTGAATTCTCCTTTTCCACCACCACCTTCCTTCACAGTTTGGAAACCAGTGGTAGAGGGTCCCATGACTGCCTGAGTCTCACCACTTGGGGATTAGGCAAACCAGGCCCACTGCAGAACTCAGGTTCTTTTTCAGGGTCAGCTTCCTTAAGTCCCTGAAGTCCCTTTTCTGGATCAAGAACTCAGTGAGGTGGGTGCTCATCCACTAACACCTGAACTGAGACAACCAAGTCTGCCTTGCTCAGCTGTGATAAAATCATGTAAAATTTAAATCCCTGTGTCAGTGGGGTAAGGTCCACCCACCCCTCTTGCAAAATCACTGTTCCTCCTGAGTGCTATAAATCACAAGAAAGTGACATATCAGGGGCCTAATCCTGAAGATTAATAATGTAAATATAAAACATGAGCAGTGCTGTTCTCAGCTGTTAACTCATGTAAGCAGTAAAGAAGAAAGTACAATGCACCTTCTGTCCCAGGCAACCCCTTCATAAACATAGTATTTTAATTATATGACTATTTAGGCTATCTGAACTTTCATTACTGACAGCATTCTGCTCTTCAGATCTTCGGAGTGCTGTCATTGTCCCTATTTTCCACTGCCTGAGGTGTTTAGGAAGTGCAATGCTGCCATCTAGCATCCAGAAAAAAATGATGAAAACCTCCTTTCATCCAAAGCCCCAGGTTAGCTTTACAGGATTTTTGGTGAGCACAGGTTATCACGAGGATTCCAGTGGCCTGGAAACTGCCTGCTTTCCCTAGAAGCACCGGGAGAAATACACATACACACACACATACTGCACAAATATGTGTATATATATATATACACACATACATACATTCAGGTTGTATATGTACTATAGTGTGTGTGTATAGAATATCTGCTGTACAGACAAGACATCTGGGTTTATGGTTTCATTTCATTTTGCCTCAGTTCAGATGTATATAATACACCAGTTATGGCTGAACCCCCTGTCTAGACACCTTGGTGGAGAAAAATAAGCATCGATCAGATGTCTACATTAAGGTGCGATGAATCATGACCTAGAGGTGTTTATTCATTTCCCAAGTTATAAAGGAATCCTGGACAACCATCTTCAGCATGGAATTCTGCAGGGTTGATGTCTAGATGGGAATAAATTAATCCTGGGGTTGATATTTTTAAATCCAAGGGGACTGTGAACTCAGTTAGTCCAACTCTTGTTTAACACAACTCAGAAACATTCCTCAAGCACTACCTGATTTAAGCTTGATATCTTCTTTTTGCATAGCAGGTTTTTTCCAGAATGGCATCTGGCCTGGATTCAAAGACTTCAGTCAATGGACAATTCAATTTTTCTGAACAATTTGTTCCAATGGTTTATGACCATCCCCGAAATTATGTAACACGGTAAATAAACACGTTATCAGTTCTGGTTTTGCTTTAGATTTTGTCTTTGATTCTGGCAAATACGTGGGATAGTGAAAAATCATGTAAAAATGTACAGATTGCATAGCAGTTAAGTGCTTAATTAGCATTTCATTAAGTACTTTCCTACAGAGTTTTAGGGAACTTCTAAGATCCCTATCATTCACCAACAGCAGGCTCAGGCAGCAGCAGCCCAACTACTTTTAGCTTTTGGTAGTGAAAGGATGGAAACTGAATTTCTAAATACAATATTCATGAGTTATTCACTTGCGAGGAAAAAATTTTTCATGGGGTTTTTGGTGGGATTTTCTTTGGTGATTTGTCTCCCTTGGTTATGGAGTTAATTATAAGCAAAGCTATTTTAGTAAACCTTAAATCACAAGCCTATTGTAAAAACATATAAATAGTGCAAAAAATTAAATTTCTTTTATATTCTTGTGACTTAAAGATATTGGATTCACACAGGACTTGAAAACTGATAAAAATCAGTAATTCTTTTGTGGATGTTGAAAAACATGGAGCTTCATTTCTCATTAGGACACATACCCTAAACCATCACTATAACCATTTGCAAACTTCTTCCAGAGATTTATGACTGACATAACTGATCTAAACTTATTAAACACTCCACATTTTAGGAAAAAACATTTTATTTTCCTTAGTTGCAACTAATTTTATGTGACCTCAGATCTTGCTCATTCACTTATCTCTCTGTGGCTGACTTGAAAATATTTATTGAGATGCAGTAACACGAGAAATAAATGTCAGATTCTTTCAAAATGTTTAAAAACTGATGTTTAGCAACCTCATGTTCCTCCAGCATTAAGTACTGTCTATTCAAGGCACGTGGTGACATTTACCATTACTGTCAAAGTAGTCTTTCAAGTGATGAATTCAAGTCATAAATTCATGTCTGCAGTCCATAGCAGACTTCAAAACTGCCACTCAATTAGAATCCCCTGCAGGGGAGCAGGAAGAAATATTCCATTTAGTATTTTTACCAAATTAAACAAAATATAAGAAATCATCCTCTTCTCCCTCTTGCCCCCAAACCCTAACATTTATATAATTTTGATGGAACAGTGGGAAAGTGACTTTTTCTAGGTATAAATCCATAAAGCAGACTGGATATGGTTTAGGATGAGTTATTGCACTGAGTACAGATTATTTTGGTATCTGTACCAATTTATAATGATTAGTGCACATACAGAAAACTATCAGAACTGTTGAAATGAGGCTGAACTGCCACATGAGTCACCTCAGGCCCCAGAATGTAACACAGATACTGCTTCCCAAGTGGGAGTAAGCAGGGAGGGAAAATGAGTGTGAGGTAGGAGAAATTAAAAACATTTAATTAAAACTGAAAAATGCAATATTGAGAGAAATAGTTCCAGTTACCAGGCTGCTAATTTCATCACTCACTTCACCCTTTCTGGATGCTTTCCAGCAAGTCTAGAGGAGATTCCTTGCTTTTCTTTTTTGGCCTTCTGATATGGAGGGGTGGGCTGGCTCCCTGATTTTTGTGAGGAAGACAGAAACATGAACAAGACTTTATCCGTAAGTCCCCATGCCAGAAGTCCCCCATGCTCTCTGAGAATTGGCAACCACACAACCCTGTTGTGGGTGATTAATCTGTGAATATGGAAGATTAATTTATTTTTTATATAAAGTTAAAAATAAACCCCAACTTCAATAACAAGGAAGAAAGCAGAGAGAGGAGAAGAGAGATTTCTGTTTGCTTGCTGTTAATACGTGCTCATACTACCAGGCCACGTAAGGTGAAATAATGAGCAGCCTCAGGTTATATGAGCCATCTGGGAAAGTCACAGAAATTTTTCAAATCTGGTTCTAGTTTCACCTTCACAGAAACCATGATGCACTCAGGGGTGGCTTTAAACTACTCTTAAAACACTCTAGTTAATCTTCCCTAGCATAATGCGGAGTAGATTTAGGCCCACTGCAACTCATCCTTTCTCTCGAGCAAAACCTGACCAAGTTCAGAGGGCCATAAAGTAATTTTAAAAACCTTCAGAAAACCAGAAATGGCTGAATACAACATAGGTTTTCATTTAAAATGCTGCCTTTTAAACACTGGAAAAGATCCTACATCAGTATCATCCCTACTGTCTTTACCAGTGATGACTCTGAAAATGAGGAAGCAATAATCAGAGACAGAAGTTTAACATGGGTAAGAAGTCAAGAAAAAAATTGAAGGAACCAGGTGAAGAGCTAATTATACCTCTTAAGAGATTCACAAAAAAAGAGAGAACTCATCAGTGTGGGTAGTTTGTGACTTGTAGGTACTTTGTAATTACCTAAAAGTTTATTTGCTTAAAATTAAGCACAGGCTTAGTGTTTCATTAATGGACATCTTAATACTGACTTCTCTCCATCCTAAGCCTATCTAAAGCGATTCAATGGACTCTGCTTTTCTCAGAAAGTTGCCCCCTGATAAGGCACTCACTTTACCAAAGTGCATCTCAAGTTCTTTTCTGTAGTGTAATATAATTTTATATAATCTCAAATATATGGATTCTAAAAGTTAGCACTGGAAGTTGCTTGAAAATGAGAATTCTATATACTGACTCCAAATGTTCCATCAGAAATTAAAGAATTATATACATACACACACCTATCTATGCTATACTATCAATAAGGATGTGTGGGGTTTATGCAGGAATATTTTCACAGACACTCTATTTTAGACACCAAAAAGATGTATATCCATAAAAATATATTTGGGGTTTTTTTATTATTAATCAACAAACAAGGTCAAAAAGTAGGACTTCAACAGTGAGGTTTTGAACATCTTTATGCACATTTTTTATACATTAAAGCTACAGCTTGAACTTTGCCTGCAGGCCATTTGCTGCTAATGAAATAAGAATGTTCCGCCTCACTTGTTTTAGTCAATGAAGAATTTGGACAACCACAAGAGAGCAATAGCAAGTGAGAAGAAGGCATTGCACGTAGCTCTCAAATATGCCAGAGATTCTGGAGCCCTGCCTGTAGATTGCTTACTGTTATTGATAGGGATATGGCTAATTTAAGGTAAAGTGTTCCAAAGTAAAATTCCATTACTGAAAATTCGCTGGCTCCTAAAGGCCTTGAGTGACTGCCAACAATCTGCAGAAACTGTCGTGAGGTGCAGGACCTTCCAATGCAAACCTCATCTTTCTTTTACTTAAAGGATATTCTCATATTTCTGACTCCCCCTATGCTTAATATCTGTCCTGATTAATTAATGTAGCTCAGCTCTGAGGTTATTTGATTCCCATGCTGAGACACACATTCAAATACCTTGCTGAACTGAAGCCCAGGTTTCAACATGTGTGCTCATAAAGGAATGCTAAATTAGTATGAATTGTTAACAGAACAGGAAATGTTCATGTATCAAATGTTCTATATATAGCACAGTAAACAGGAAACAGTAATAAAAAAAAAAACAGCTGTGGTAGCAAATGAGCTTCCACGTAGCTTGAGATCCCCCAGGGCATGGAAATATGGAGTGGTTAAACCATATACTGCAAGTAACAGTCATAGCAGCCATTCCACAGATATCTTTGACTTGCCTTACTTCTCACAAACACGACTTATTCCTGAGTTCTGACACAGGAATTAATAAATAACTTAATTACAGAGACACAAAGGAAACACAGTAATAGGCTGTGAAATCAGTGAAGCAACAGGGAAAATTTGAGACTTTTTTTGGCTCAAAAGGCCAAGATTAAAAAAAAAATTCTAATTCTGATGCTAACTGGAATGAAAGGTACTTTGAAAATTCTCATTACTTACATTTCAGCCACACAATGCTTTTGGAATTAAATCTACAAGTACTGACTGATCTGAATCTGCTCCTGAATCAAATCTCTTGAAGGACAAGTGTGTTTATTCTTAAAATAAGATTCTTTATTCTATATTTTAAGACTTAATTAAGTGGCTTTATATATAAAAGATATATAATGATGGGAAGACTGATATAAATCAAAATATCACTTGGGTCAGCACATCAAAAATTGTTGCATACCTTAAAAGCTACTTGAGGCCCCAAGTTTGAAAATGTGGGTTATTATAGCAATAAAATACAGAATTTGCCAGTTTGGCTGGAAATGCTTTGGTTTGTTTAAGTAAACATATATATAATGGAGCAATTACAACCAAAAAAAAATAAACCCTCCAAAAAACATAAATCAGAAACTGTTCTCTTGCACAAAGGCAAGCCACATATACCTAAAGTATGGCTTTAGCTACCAATGTCAGAGACTTTTCATTGGCATAGGTTAGAAAATGCAAAATACTAATTTTTGCTTGTACAGAAGTCCAGTACATCCCATGAGTTTTACAACTTATTCAAGAAAATGGAGATAACATTCTTAGTAAGAGAAAAAGCAGGAGGAAGTGACCCAAACAACCCAAACAACCAGAGATAAAGCAATAAGCAATTGTGGGATTTATTATTCAAACTCAGTAATTCTGTCTCTATCAGTCTGTTTCTATCACCAGGTATGTAGCCTGATTAAAACGAGGAAACAGAATAAAATATTTACCTCATTATCTTATTAATTGGGCATATACACTTTTGTTAATGGCCTTCAATTCCTGCTCTCTTAGATATGAACAAATCTGAGACAAATGCATAACCAGGTTTCCCTGAAAAACAACTAATAAAGATTAAACAGCTAATAGCAATTTAAACTTTTTTTTTTCTAAAAATGTACAGCATTGAACCATTCCCACATTTCCTGTCACAGGGTGCCAAGGTGAGCTCAACACCTCCCTCTCCACTTCCCTCCTCAAGGAGCTGTAGAGAGCAATGAAGTCACCCCTCAGCCTCCTTCTCTTCAAACCAGACCAGCCCAGAGGCCCCAGCCACTACCCTCAGAACATCCTTCCAATACTTTCACCATTTTTTGCCTTCTAGCCACTCCTGCCCCAATTTATACTTGTGCCCAGCTTCTTCGCTCTGCCCTAGTGCAGAATCTGACATTTCAACTTGTTGCATTTCATCCCATTAATCATTGTTCACTGCTCCAATCTATCTAGACTGGCCTCTGCAAGGCCTCTTGTCCCTCATGAGAGTCAACAGCACCTCCCAGTTTCATATTATTTTGCTCTTCTTTCCTTATGATTTGGGTGGTGTCATGGAGCAGATTCAGAACCACACTGTGTTCACTGTGCCCACTGATCCAGTCAGAATTCACTACAGAGAAACTCCTTGAGAAGAGCAAGCTTTGTTTCTCTTCCTTTTTATCCACTCATGCCACTCCTGCTGGGCCTAAATAGGTATTTCCAAAGGCAGCATGGTATGAGATACTCATAGAAAACAGCTCCTGGTGCAAAATGTCCCAACTTGATCATCATGTCATCCATCTTTGGTATGTTGTCAATATTTGTAGTACTTTATATGACATTCTAATCACGTTGTCCCTCCTCCACTAAAACACAATCAACCCCCAAGGCAAACCACACAGATGGATTCAAGTCTGAAATTCAACTGAATATCTTCTCTTGTCCTAGAAACCTAAAAAACCCTTCTGTGTGATCTCCAAAGGATGTTGGTCTGTTATGGCATGCAGACAGGAGAGCTGCAAAGTGACAAGACAACAACAACCCCTGTCCTGCAGGGTCTATGATTAGGCAAGATCTGAAAACACTTTAAAAAAACCTCATTAACTTCCCTTTTTCATGTGGCCCCTTTCAACTATGTACATATGGTTAAAATTTTCCTGAACAGCAATTTTCAAAGCCTTTCCTGATGTGGGCATCCTGTGAATAATGCACTGTTCAACCAATTCTCTTTTTCTTTACCTGTTGCCATATGACCTCTCGAACCTTTTTGAAAAGGGTTTTAGCTCCATGTTCTTGATCTAAGAGATAAATATGAGCTGCAGAAGAGAGGGGAAGTAATTTTCTCACATGCTATTTGTTTTGCAGATACCTGTTTTATACCTTTCTGGATGCTCAGGATTTTGAGCCTCTGTCTCAGGATGCTTCTGCTACACTTGTATTTTCCATTAAAATAATGAGGAAATCATTTCTGTGTATAATATACCTTCTTTCACAAAGATTCACAACAATCTCTTCTGAAATCTTTTCCCAAAAAAGGTTGGATAAAGCACCCAGGTTTGTGCTCTTAGTCATGATGTCCAATCTGAAGGCAATTAAGCTTAAGAGTGAATTATTTAGTACTCTATTCAACAAGAAGAAACATGCTTTAAATGGAATACCTTAGGAGTTTAAACCATTCTCCTTTGTTTTACAAAGCATAACTGGAAAACTGACAAAGAATTTTTTTTCCCCCTCAAAATATTTAAAAAATGATGGAAATCAGGACTTTGCATCAAAGTACTTCCTCAGCCTCAACCTAAAGCCTAATCAGCTGGTATAAAGTATGTTTGTGTTGGCTGAATTCATTGTGTATTGAGGAGGCACAAATGTGCATACAAAAGTAGGAAGAGGTGGAAATACCACAGAGTACCAGTTGCCTTTGTGGGAAAGTGAGAAGCTGTGAAGTGATATAGAAGTTCAAAGACTAATTATGTAATCACTCACTGAAAGGTCAAAGTCAGCAAAGTACAGAGATAAGCCTTAAAATATTCACTAATAAAGAAAGGGGGCACAAATTTCAGGAAGAAAAAAGCATTCCGATACTTTCTGCCCTTTAAATGTGAGTTTTCCGAGAATACAAGTCACGGTTATGTGGGCTTGGATCCAAGAAGCAAAGTGGAGAGATCTCCTCTTACCTGCCTGCAGGACTTCCTTCTCCACATGGTGAAGTCACAGAATTCCAGAATGGGTCAGGCTGGAAGGGACCTCAGTGGTTCACTGGTCCCACCTCCCTGCTCAGGCAGCGTCATCTCAGAGCACAGGGCACAGGATTGTGTCCAGATGTTCAGGAATATCCCGAGGGAGGAGACTCCACAGCCTCTCTGGTCTCTGCTCAGGGCTGGGCACTGCCCAGGGCAGAAGTTCTGCCTCCTGTACAGGGGGAATTGCTGGGCATCAGTCCCTGCCCGTTCCTCTGGTGTCATTGCTGGGCCTCTGGAGCAGAGCCTGGGCCCTGCCCTGAGCCCTCCCTGCAGCCAGGGACAGCCAGGGCTGAGGGCCCCTCTCAGCTGGGGCTCCTCTGGAGGCTGAGCAGCCCCAGCTCCCTCAGCAAGGAGATGCTCCAGGCCTTTTTCCTCAGCTGCACAGCCTCTGCTGGCCCTGCTCCACGAGCTCCCTGGCCCTCCTGTCCTGAGGATCCAGAGCTGGACACAGCACTCCAGGTGTGCCCCCAGGGCTGGGCAGAGGGGCGGGATCACTCCCTGACCTGCTGGGAATGCTCTTCCTGATGCATCCCAGGACCCTGTTGGCCTCCTCGGCCCTCAGGGTGCTGCTGGCTCATGGACAGGTCGCTGTGCCCCAGGACCCGCAGGTCCTTCTCTGCTGAGCAGCTCCAGCAGGTTGCCCCCGGCCTGTGCTGGTGCCATTGGCACTCAGGTGCAGGACTCTGCATTTGCCTTTGTTGAACTTCAGACAGTTCCTCTCTGCCCATCTCTCCAGCCTGTCCAGGTCCTTCTGAAGCGCTGCCCAGCTCTCAGAGGTGTCAGCCATTGCTCCCAGATTTGTGTCCTCAGTGAACTTCTGAGGAGGCATTTGCCCCTTCATCCAACAGAGCACAGTACTGAGGCTTGGGGCCCACCACCAGTGACAAGCCTCCAGCTAGGCCCAGTCTTTTGTGTTTAGAACTGGTTTTATTACAGTTAAGTTATGGCTGGTTTTAAGTGTATTGTTTCATCTGGGACTGTGTGGACACTGCCTCTTGACTTTGGTGCAGATGCCAGGCAGGCCCTGTGGACTCGCTCACCGCCTCAGTTCATGCAGGGCCGACAGCAGCCTGTTTATATCCCACAGAATGGGTCTCCATAGCTGGAAATTCTGTGAACGTGTCACGTCTCCTGTCATCCTCACTGAGCTACGAGCAACAGGCAGGAACAGTCCCATTGCTGTTGTGTTTAAGATAAAATTTCATTGTTGGCTTTCACCTTGCTGAGCGCGGCCTTGCTTGGTTTGGTACAGTCAGGATATAAGCCAAGGTAGGAACAGGTATCCACGGACAATGCAAATTCTGGAATGAGTATTGGGACTTTGTGAGTGACATGGAAAAGGAACAGAGAAGGCAAATATTTTCTGTCTTTAATACAGGCATGAGCAGTGTTACACTGATGGAAATCACTGCCTTACCTGATATTTGTGCCGGAGCTCGCAGTCTTCTGAGTCTTGAATTATGATTTCTCAGAGCAGAGCTCCAGCAACACGGATCACTCAGCAACCAAGAACAACCACCTCCAACCTTGGCTCCTCCCAGGGCTAGATTTATAGGGCTTGTGCCCGCCCTGCAGCTACAGCTGTTTGGAGGAGGTTAACGAGCACTTTAGGTTGAGGTAGTCCCAATTGGATTCAGGTGTAGAATCCTGGTCTTGAGTGAGAGTTTGGCTAGTGCACACCATCAGGGTTTAAATACATATTACTACAGATATTCATTCAGTGCAAGGACTGGTGAATTTCAGTACCTGGCCAATGTGAGATAGGAAGGTGGCACAGACACACGCCAGAAATCCTCATTTATGGAAATCCATTGCTGACAACTCCTGACAGCACTGGCTGAGTTTCCTCCTAGGGCTGGTACCAGAGTTCAAAATTTACATTTTGCTTATATTACGATATTATTACTTGTTTTCCAGACCACTGCACATGCTGGCCAGCTTAAAACTGAAATACAGCCCGTGCCTTGGCAAGGGCAATGTTATCTGTGAAAGTCACTCTGATACTTACTTCATTTATGTGACTTCCTGGGGCTTGTGGGTGTTAGATTTGGGTTTCAGTTGCTTAATTCCCCCTGTGGGTTTTCATGGCTGAATCTGCAGAAAAGGTTACAGCTTACACAGTGCCCTGTGTGTATTTGCCAGTTCCACAAAGCACAAGGTAACTTGATTAAGGAAGGCACTTTTGACTTCCTGATGGTTTTTCAGTCCTGCACACCAGAATTTTTACAAATGTTTCACAGAGGAAATATGGGATCTTTTTGTCTGTTGTGGACATCATTATGTCAAATGAAAATACAAGACAAAAGGTTTTTTTTATGTTAGATGCCTAATACCATCAAAAGTAAAACAAAGACATTTTTAAAATAGCAAAACTAAGGATTGAATTTTATTTTCTGTGAGACTTTGCCATCTTATTAGAAATATGTTTTATAATTTTAATGACAAATACCGGTGTCTTTCACTGAATCACACTATAATTTCACCTCACAAAAGGCAATTGTCCCGTGCCACTATAAAAGGGGAAGCCGGGAAGGATTCTTTTGATAGATTTTTCTGACGAAAAATCAAGCACTAACATGGCAATATTATATCTGAAAACCGTTCATTGAAATAAAAGAAACAAACAAAAAACCTTTAAGTATTCTTATTTTTTTAAAAAAAGGAGGGGGAGGAACAGGAAAAGGGAGCAGAGAGAAATGAGAGAGAGGGGGAAAGAAATCGAAGGCAGGGGACAGCGTTAGCACAGAACCCCGGCTATCTGTCACCATCGGTTTGGCAGACGGAGCGTGTGGGTTTCGCACTGCGGGGCNTTGGCGTAGCTGCAGTGGCAGCCTGGGCGCGATTTTTAAACAGCAGCGGGCTGCGTGTCCCTTCCGTCGGCGGGGAACAGGTTCCTGTGGCTGCAGGCGCGATTTTTAAAGAGCAGCGGGCTGCGTGTCCCTTCCATGGACGGGGAACAGGCTGCTGTGGTTGCAGGCGCGCTCCTGGAGCAGCGGCGGTCTCTGAGCGCCGGGGCGCGGTGGCTGCGGGCTCGGTGCCGTGGGCAGCACGGGGAACACGGCGGCGGCTGCGGGCTGGGTGCCGCGGGATTGTGCTCCGGGCTCGGTGCCGCGGGCAGCACGGGGAACACGGCGGCGGCTGCGGGCTGGGTGCCGCGGGATTGTGCTCCGGGCTCGG